>JAVXUM010143850.1:0-16520 GCA_035590655.1 Pouteria glomerata | reverse complement strand
TTATTTTCATGTTGGCAACCAAACAAAGGAATGGAATGAGCATTCCATTCCATTCTATTCCTACCATTTTTTCATTCTCACCTTTTATTTCATTTCATTCTATTCCATTTTCACGTAACAAACATAACCTTAGTAATTTGCATGAATAAACAAATTCACTGAGAAGAACTTTTGATATAAAAGTATCATTTATACATTATTTTGAAATTTTTCTATTGGTTAAAAAAAAAAAAACTCATATATAGAAGCATAAGTGTGAATCCAATCATTTTAAAACAAAAAATTTGCGAAGATGAAGCTTATTTACGAGGTTGTATTGGCAGTATTGCCACACAACGTAAGGCTTTACACGTATCATTGAGTGCATTAACCTGAAAATATGAAGAACAGGAAATTCTTCGCCAGCTTGTAGTTGCAATCAGATATTGGATGATAAACCAATGAGGTTTGGGTTGAACACTTGACCTTAATGGTCCCACAAAATTAAAAATAAAAAATAAAAAATTCCGAATATTGTAGAATCTGTGCTGGGCCGAGAGATGATGGGAGGGGGAATGACGTTGAAGGGTACTAATCTCAGAAGGGCAAATTTAACTTTTCTGCTAAATTAATCATGAAATTGATATTCGAAGAACAGCGCCAAAAATAAATAAATAAATAAAATTAACAGTTGAAAAGTCAATACGTGGCTCATTAGAAAGTACGCATTCATTGAACTTTTTGGATCACTTCAAATATGTTGTCGGCAGTGCGGCGGGAGGACACAATAGGTAGCTGAGTTCGCAATTACAAAAAAAAAAATTGTATAGATATGGTAAGTTTTAAGTGTGATATTTCTTATTTTATTTTTTAAAAAAATTGTGATTAAATATAGACAAATGATCACGCTAAAAAAATAAATTATATATTTGAGATTTTTTAAACTTGTGACATTTCTTTATAAGTTAGTGTGTTTGACCGCTAGTCCAATTTATTATTTACATATATATTTTACATATTAAAATATATAAACAAATTTTTATCATTTTTGGTGATTAATTGATCGTTAAAAATAATAAATTTATATTATTTTTATTTGATTATTTTTAATTTTTTTTACAATAATTTATTATCATTTTTGTCAACCAATTAGTAACTAAAAGTAACATTTTTTCCGATCAATTGACTTGGAAAAATGATAAAAAAAATTTACTTTTATTTAATTATTTTAGCATTTTGCAATAATTTAAAATTATAACCAATATAATTAATATTAAAGATACACTAAACATTTTTTTAGATATTAAATATTTAATATTTACCTTTTTATAAGTCATACAAACTATGAAGACTATTCTTATATATTTATTAAAAAAATAATTATACATTTAGCATTATTTAAATTTGGTTCAATAAATTCAGTTTTAACATTAATCTAAAAACATTTTTGTTTATTGATCTGTGATTGTAGTTTTTATAAAATATTAAATTAATTAAGATTAATAAATAAATATTATAATAAAATTTAGGAAATCTAATTAATATTATATAAAGTGATAAACAAAGTTACTTGCGTGAGATACAGAGAAAAAAATAATAATATTATCTCTCATTTTTTTATTTTGCTTTTTTTAAAATATAATTTTTCTCACATTTTTATTTCAATTTTTTTTTAGAAATGGTTTTTATTGATCTTTTATCTCATTTTTCTTAATTACGGTTTTAACAAAACTGAGATAAAAAGTATTACTGATCTTTTATCTCTTTTTTCAATCACGATTTTAACAAAACTGAGATAGAAAGTATTATTGATCTTTTATCTCGTTTGTTTCAATCACGGCTTTAACAAAACTGAAATAGAAAGAATTACTAATCTTTTATCTCGTTTTTTTCAATCACAGTTTTAACAAAATTGAGATAAAGAGTATTAAAAATAATTTTTTATCTCAATTTTTTTATTCGATTGAGATAAAAAATTTAATTTATAAATCTTTATCATATTTTTTTTTAATTGTAATTTTTATAGATTTTTTAATATAATTTTTATCTATTATTGTGACGGTGAATCTAATGCAATGGTCCCATCCCATACATGGTCATTATCAAGTTTGAACCTTCCACCACGAAAGCAAAGTCCAAAGCCTAATAATTGTACTTGTTGGCCAGTAATGCAATTTGTCAGACAAATTGATCAGAACTCAGCACAATAAATTAATCTGTTGAATTTGGGGTTGACGTATTGACATTTTGAGGCATGCCTGGTACAACCACTGAAATTAATGAATCAAAAATATTTCAAAGTTCTCAGTAATTCATTTTTTCCCACAAATATTTCAACTACCTTCCAAAATTGTAATCTTTTTTAAGCACTAATTATAATTTCTTTTAAAAGAAATTCAAAAAAAATTAAAAGTTAATTTTCAGTATCCTTCCAATTAAATTTTGACATGTATTATTCTTATACTAATTTTTTTATTTTTTGAACTTTTTCAAAACTTCAGACTCACTCTAATATATATTTATGCTTCCCACTGGCCTAGTATTTGGTTTGATAAAGGGATGATTACTTTGGCAGTTTAAAAAAAAATACAAATTTTTATAATTATAAATTATGAATTTATAAAATTTAAAATTTTTACTTATTACATAAAGTGTGAGACATTAACTTTTACAAATTTATATAAATTTATACCATTCTAAACACACTTACATGTTTGGTTTGGAAGGAAAAAAGATAAAGAAAAAATACTTTTTTCTTTTAACTCTTTTATCAAATGACTAAAAATACAAAATTGAACTTCATTATTTAATTCAATAAATTATCAATTACAAAAGCAAAACCTAACACACCATTTTGGTGCTCTTGCAAATTTAAAAAAAAAAAAAAAAAAAAAAAGGGCATAAAACAAAACCTGAATGAGGCTTAAAAACCCTACCTGTACAAGGCTAATAAATTTGTTGGTTGTGTTGTTATACTAAAAGTGATCACAAGAAGCGTACGTCGTAACACATAATTAATATCTACTTCTACTTCTTCGCTTGAATGTTTTTGGGAGAGTTGCTGGCAATATTTAAACTCAAACTTCAAACCCACGCAGAAGCCCTAAGCCACAACTGACAATTGAATTAATGGGGTAGCCAAATTTAGCTCTGATGAAAGATGAATAAAAAGATAAATAAAAAGTAATCTAATTAGAAAAGTAAAATTATATATGAGATGATAGGTGTAGTGCCGGTACGTATATTGTTAAATATCTAATTTGTAATCACGAGCAGGTAAAGAATTCTGCTCTATGCATGCAGCAACTTGAGGAGATGAAATGAATCGACAATCCTAGAGATGAACCAGAATCGATGAATCAACAATTACTAAGAATGAATTAGCATTCCCAATATGTATATTAGAATTAAATAATTAAAATTAATATGCTATTAATGTTAGAGGAAAGTCGGTTGTTGCTGCCTCTATATATATAGTTATGTTTGGCAGCACAGTTCTTAGTAAAAAAGTATCAAAAGTTACTCATTAAACATTTGGCAAAAAATTAAAAGTTATTATTTTTCTACTCTACTGCAGTAACTTTTCAATTCAAAAGTTATAAAAAATTATTAAAAGTTATTAAAAATTATCAAAAATTTTACTAAATACTCTAAAGTCGTAAAAAATTATTAAAAATTATAATTTACTTCACCAAACACACTAAAAATTATAATTTATAACTTTTAATTAAAAATTACTAAAAATTTTATCTCGAAAAGCCTTATATATATATATATGTTTTTTAAATTAAACTTGAATTTTCACGTACCAGAAAAAAGCATATAAAGCATAGGTAAGGAATTAAGTAATAGAAATGCCTTAAAAATATCTTTATCTTATCTTCTCCTTTATTCCTAGGATAGAAGAGGAAAAATTACTACTGCAGTCAGAATTTCCAAGGAATTTCACATTGGTTAATTTCCTCGATCGGATGGAGCTCTCTCTGGCTTGCTGTTCTCACTGTAGCTAGTTTTCATCAATTCTTGTTTCGGCATCTAGCTTCTGGCAGTAACGAGCTGATCATGATCTTCCACTGCTTCAATTAAGGGAAGTATATACATACATACATACATATATATATATATATTCCATTAGAGGAGGATGTAAAATTTTCAATAAGGAGGGTATCAGAAATATTTAAAAAAAAATAACAAGTTATGTCGAAATTGTAAAAGAGAAGTACTGTTATTTTTTAAGAATATATAAATTTATTATTAGACATTAAATTAGTAAAATACCTTTTATAATTTAATAAGAATGTCTCTCGTTATTAAAAAAAATAAAATTATTGTTAAGTTCAATTATTTATAAAATTTATTATATTATATTTTTTTTAATATTGGGGGCTGTTTGTAAGAAAAAAAATTTAATAAAAAGTACTGTAAAAGTACAAATGATTTAATATAAATGTGATATGTGTTAAAATTTAATTGGAAGAAAATACGGAAATTAGTTAAATTTTGGTAAAATTTGATAAATTTCGGTAGCCCAAACAGAACCATTATGTATAAAAGTATTTACTAGTTTAGAAAGAGAATGTATTTTATTTTATAAGTTAATGTTAATTTTTTAATAAATTCAAAATTCTCTAATTTTAAATTAATTTATTTTTTAATAAAATTAAAACACTAAAAATATTTTAATAATTTCATATCCAAAATTAAAAGTTATTTGGCCCTCCTCCTCCTACATAGGTCCGCCCATGTGTCCCATGCACGTCCAGGAGCTGGTGCTCAGAACGGCTTCCTCAATGAATGCTGGGTGGTGGTTGTGTTCATTCAAAATATGAGTCTCTGTTGATCAGATGGACTTTATGAGGGGGAAAGGGTTCAACAAGAGGGAAAAATATATAGCAGAGAAGTCAAACTTTGATCGGAATTATTAAGAGGCCGTTCGGAAGTCAACAAAATAAAAAATTCTATAAATCTCTACAAACACATAACCTACGATTATAAAATTTTAATTTTTTGCTCACGGTACAAAATCTGATACTGTAAAATTTAAATTTTTTACTTATTACACAAAACCCAAAACATTTACTTTTTATTTTATACCACTCCAAACAAACCCTAAATTGGAGTTGGTCAGGCCTACCATTAGAGTTTTTTACGACATTGAAGTCATTGGTTTGGCAGCAAACTAGAAGATCGGTCATTTTTCCGGCTATTTTTTGTATGGATTTTTTTTTCACTTCATTGGGTGTATAACGTTAGTCTATTTCAAAAGTATTTTCTTTTTACTCGTACAAAGATTTTTTTTTTTTTTTTTTTTAAGTATCTTTTAATCTACAATATAGGGAATATATATATAATTTTTAAAAATCATGGGTGTTAACAATTTTTATATTTAATATAGAAGTATAAAGATAATTAAAACTCTTTTTTATAGTTAATTAGATATGCAAAACTTCATTTGTAATGCTTATTAAAATGGGGTGTAAATGTAATTTAACCCATCAAATGCTGGAAAACATAACTAAAATATTATGGTTCAACGCAAAATAAATAAATAAAAATCTATGGTGGATACGTATTACTATTACTACAACAAGAAGAGCATGAAAGAATCAAATACTAATAATGGCTCCTAGGCCAATATATATACCTGCATTTAATCTACGGGCAGTACATGAACTAACCTGCCTCTCTTCTGCCACCGCCAGCCCTTCCTAGAAATAAAATTCAAACTTACTTTTTGTTTGAACGCATGGCATCAAGCACTTGTACGCTTTCCAATGCATCATATAACGCACGACATGTGTCATATTTCAATTTGAAAAACAAAACACAAAATACCAAAAAAAAAAAAAAAAGGAAAAAAATGAAACTTGTGTCAAACGCGCAACCCTCACGGTAACATTTTAATCGAAGTATAGAGGGTAGCTATATTTGCAATTAAAAAAAAGAAATAGTAATGAAGTTTCTGTTTTCAATTTTTTTTCCCTAAGACTTCATAATCCATGCTCCAAATATAGCAAAGGAACTCATGACACCAAAAAAAAAAGACAAAAAACATGTTAAGGGAGAAGAATACAACGGAATCATCTGAATTCAAAATTAACTTTGCCGTGTCAAAATCAACTACAAGCTAATAAAAATAGGGTAAAATCAGGACAGTTTAGTACTACACCATAGCCTTGGTCACTCTAAGAGACCAAGCAACGATTGAAGCTGCACAAGAAATAAGTCCAGTTGCTGAGCTACAAAAGCAACGTCTCATCCATGCAAAGCTTTTGTTGTGGCAAAAACTTGGTATGGTCAAACGAAAAATTGTTTTGTAACCTTTGATCCTAATGTTTGTATGAAAATGCAGACCTTCAGTAGGTCTTCTTTCGTATGAACGGCTTTTTGGCTTCTTTCTTTCCATTTGATGTGGTACTTGACCCGTGCACTCCCATTGTGGCTTGATACAAATCCTTTAATCTACAACAGGAGTTGCATTCAAACAATAAGAGAATATACTGATAAATAGTGTCTTATCTTGGTAGGAATCTATTTAAGGGAATTATCAATGGACAAAAAGAAAGAAAGAAGCATTCCAGCAACCTGGGCATACTGATAAAAAGAGCAATCACTGAAACTCCAACAATAAGAGGATATACTGGTGCTGGAGTCAATTCCTGCATGCCATTGAAGGGAGAGGAAATCATTCATCTCAGATATAATAGTAATCTTAATTGATGTTGATGCAAACCAAAGATTTAAGAGATTTTAATTTAATAGGATTATATTTCCATATTATTAGGATTAGATTCTGAATTATATTTGCTTTTATCTTTGATTTGATTTTCTTAGATAGTCAATTTTGTTAAGATTTTTTTTATTTTAGGGAAGACTAAGTACAATTTGTTAGAGAATTTACAGGATACAAATATTTGGTTTTATTTTACTTTCAGTTATTTTAGGGATATATTAGCCCATTTAAAGACTTGATATTATTAGGGTTTGAAAGACTTGAATATTGAATATTATTGAATGGCTGTGTTTGCTTACATTTCTCTCCTCTTTACTTTTTCCGTTCTGCATCAGATGTCTTATAGGATGGCACCATTATTTTGTGCTGGGAATAGATCCACGTCCATCTTACTGGTTGGCAACTAATATATTTATTGTATTTAAAAAGGCAAGAATTAAAACGCTACCAATCTCAAGTTACTTCTAACCTTAAAGTCGCAAGGCATGAGTGAAAGCAATACGTTTCAGAGTACAAACCTGTTTGTGAAAATTCTCTTCTACTCTATAACTAATTGGGCCCACATGAATTTGGCTATATTTCTCTAAGTCAACCTCGATGGCTTCAGATTCAAATTTGTGGGTGCTTGATGGGAGAGCACACCGAAGCTGCAGAAGGTGCTTACCCCTTGGCAAGTCCTTCACCTGGAAGAAATTAGAAAGAGGCAATGGGAAGAAAGATTCAATCTTGGATGGATCATGAGCTGATTTAATTTCCACCCTCAGATGTGAATGCAGGTCGCCCATCCTCTTTCCCAGAACATGACCACTTAAAATGGTAAATTCTGGTTGTTCAAATACCAAAAAGTCCAATCCCCTTATATCCTCGTGTCCGACCTACAAAAATAAATCAAACTATAAATCAGAATTATATGAAAAATTAGACAGGATCCCAGTGAAAGAAAATGCTCAGATGAAGTTGAAAACATTATCTATGGAAATCACTGAAACAAATATGTGGGATCCACCTCACTCATGCAGGGGAAGTAGAAGAAGAGAGTATAAATAAATAAACAACATTGAACCCTTTAGTATCTGATGGTTATTTGGAGAATAGACACACCTTCAGGTAATTTAGCTGAGGTCTCCTCAAATTACATTCAAGGATAAAAGAGGTTAGAAATTCAGCACCATAATTAATGGTCAACAAAATTACAAAGGCCACCATCCTCCACACAAATGAACAACCATGGACCTTTATTGACGAAGTATAAGGTTGCAAAAAAGGAACAGAAGGCAAAACATTCATCTTCAATAAAGGCATTTAAGTGCTACTTCCAACAAACAGAACTCGGTTACAAAATATTTAGTCTGCAAAAAGTTCTTTCCTTGTATGCCTTAAGCTCATATCAATACCATCAAAATCGCAATAGGGTTTCACAATATTGATGGATTCTTCTGCCAACAGCACTGCCACCAAAAAAATGTTCTTCTTTGTAAAGCCACCCTTGATGTGGTGATAGGACTGCAAACTCATCTTTATTCATACATGTGAAATCAAGAGGACGTTTCTCTACATTAATCCTCTCATTCTCCAAACGAAATTGTGTTAAAACAAGAAGATGACTGTAAATATAACACAAACCTAGATCAGCAAAATAGAAATGAATGTGCAGTACACAGTGAAGGATGTTTCTCTACAGTAACTGTCAGCTCATGAGGACCAGGGTTAGACAACGGTAGCACAAATGAACATCTTGCATGGAGTATTATTAAACATAATCTTATTTTCCTTCTATGTTTTTTTTTTGCATACAATATCAGTGGTCTAAGAAGCATAGATACAGAAACAAAATACAGATAAGAGATACAGATATGGACCCCAATACGGCAATTTAAAAAAAAATGAGAATACCGGCTTGCAACCCAGGTCCACAAAAACAAATTCAAGCCTAATGCAGATGTTGCTTCATAGCAATCTCTTTATCTATAACCAAATAACCCCCACACAAACATTCATAGACAATCCAATTGGATGCCAAGCCTTTACTTCAATCAATGTTTCTACCATGGACAAATTCATTTCCTAAAGCCATGACTAACAACAGTTCCACTATGCAGGGCCACCATTAAATCACTGGCACAACCACCATCATGCTACAACCTGCAGCTCCCATGCTATCAGCAGCAACATAGCATTATTGAAATGACATAACCACGTTGCTACTAGTAATCCTAAAATAACCTTTTCTCCCTTGTGTAAGTCAGGTAATCCCTAAAAGAATGGGATATGCATTATGTAAGAAAATATATAATTGAACTAATACAAATATGCGCATTTAGGAATGCAAAATATGAAAGACAAAGCACCATAATAATGCAAATTAATGATACTGCCTTTCTTACTATATTTTTTTAATTTATTACCATATCCTTTCCTAGTATTCCCTACAGTAGAAAGGTCCATTGCATTATGCTGGCTAAATGTATGATGTCATCTATTAGAGGTATTTCAAGGCACAGTTCGGCCATAAGCCTTGTTCAAAGGGTGTGAGGTATCACTCTAGTGAAAGAGATATCCACATGGGTAGGGTTGGGAGTGTTTCATTGGTAATTTTGAAAGTGTCTAAAATGATAAATAAATAAATAAATCCTCTTTTAGGTACATCATATCTTGTTATTGGCATTTGAAAACTCCAGCCACTGAGAAGCCAATTCGCAAATAAGACGAGCAGAGGAAAAAAAACTTCAAAACATCTTCACAAAAAAGGGGGAAATTTTTTTATTAATGCGATCACTCACCTTGACAGCAACAGATTCTGGAGAAGCTCGTTCAATTCTAGTGCTTTTGAGGTCACCCTTCTCCACTACTTTTATTAGATAATCTGTATCAGGGAGAAGTCCTCTCAGGCGATAACTTCCTGACAAATCTGTAACTGTCTCCTCATAAAAGCCTTTTGACTCTGATCGAGCCTCCACTGAAACACCCTCCTTTGGCTGGCCAGACAATAGAGTAACTATGCCCATAGCACTGCAAAGAAGTTTGATCATATTAGTGCCCCATTGGACAGTATCACTCAGAAAATGAAAACTGCATAAAATAGAGTAGTGAATGTTTAGCTAATACTATCTGTGTTCGATTAAACAGCAATAAAAAGTTAAGGAATAAAATTAAGAGAGGTATGACAACATATAGAGAGCTGAACGGATTAGTGTTCAAGCTGTCCAGCCAGGTAGCTAGGGTAGAGAATATTCGATTAGAGTTGCATAATCCAAAAGTTTATTATTCACAAGCCCACAAAACGGAGCTGGGCCTGCCCGCTAATAATTCACACAAAGACGGAAATAGAAATGAATCAGTTTTTTTATCATCAACATAATAAAAATTTATTAATAAAAATAAAATAAAGAACATAGGAAAAGGAGGATGGCATATACCAAAACAGAGTCCCAAAATGGGACTATCCACTAAGGCAAACCAATTCCAATGAGATATTATCAAAGGAATACACATAAATTCTAGAATAATAGATAGCTAAAAGGAGATATAGAAGCATATTCTATTGACAAGTTCATTTTGGTCTTCAAATGACCTCGAGTTCCTTTCTTTCCAAACAACCCATAGCAGAGCCATCACTGCAACTCTCCACAATATATTTCCCCTTTTACTTTTGTCACATCCCCAGAACTCTATTATCAACACAAGATGGGACTACCAAGATATATTAACTCTGAAAAATAACTCATTCCATAATGCTAAAGCCACGGGACAATGTAAAAAGAAATGATCCAAAGATTTAGAATCCCTTTTATAAAGAATGCACCATTTTAGAGATAATGCTACATGAGGTATGTTCTTTTGAAGAGCATCACAGGTACTGAGTGTTTTAAGAGCCAAGGTCCAACAAAATACTTTAATTTTAAGAGGTACCCTCAGTATTAAAAATATTTTGGCTCCTCCTGAGAAGCAGGAACTGCCATTCTGACCCTTTTGGGGGAATTCCATCCACAAATCCAAGATTTATGTCTGGTTGTGTTACCCTTAAATGACGCATCACTTTGTCTATGCATGCTTCATCTAATCAAATCCTATTTATTTTGGAAAAATACTAAGTTGAGTTGAGTTATTGTATACTACACCTTGTCTCTCATGAATAAAATTCTCCTAACATTAAAAATAAAAAATAAAAAAATAAAAAAATAAAAAAATAAAAAAATCTAATATTCAGTAAAGAAGAGCAAAATATCATCGCTTGAAGGTTGAGATTAATCTTTTCTTAAAGATCATTCATTCGTATAACTAAATGACAGTTCACCGAAACTTGTATCTTGCCTTGAAGATGTAATAGTTGTCTCTCAAAGTTTGGTAATCTTAGCTTTCTAAAGATTTTAAACCTATCAATGGAATTCAGCACTGAGGTTTCAGATTAGCAATTTCCTCACCAAAATAAGGGATTTAGAATTTAAATAAAGAACATAAACTCAAATCACTGGTGTGAAACTGCTGAGACTTTTCTTAAAAAGAGGTGGAAAAAATATTGAGGGAAAAAAAAAAAGGAAAGCATTCAAATGTCCTAACAATGTCTGACCAATATATCATCTATGTGATACTGAATGAAAAACATCCACAAGTATTGAGAAAACAAAATAGCACTAATCGAACATTCCAACCCATAACTAAAATTTCTGTCAACAAACAAAAATAACAAGATATGATTTTAGAAACTTTGGTTTCTTAATCCAGGCAATGTCATAACCACGTCTGACCAATATGTGTGTGCGTGTGTGTATTAAAAGAATAGGACATGCCACAGTGTGTCCGACTCATACTTTGGCATGTCCAATATATGCCGAACATTGATATGTGAAACATATTGCGCGGTCCATTCTTCATAGATGAAACTTCCACATAATTCCAACACAACAATATAGCACTTATTACAACATAGATGATGAAATAAACGACAGATGCAAGAGGAACAGAGACAGGTAAACCTGTAAGCAACGCGTGTGGCTTGGAAGATGACTTCCCTCGCCTCCCCAGATCCAAGGTCAATTGCCTGCGCTGGAGGTGAGAAAGCATACTCCTACAAGAACATAATTAGTTGTTTACTTCATGTTTGGAATACAAAACAACTTTGGCATTCTAGAAAGCTTTTTTCAGAGAGTCCATGGCAAGGAACAAATGCATAGCAATGGGAATTATGAAAAGATCAAAAACTCAAGGGGATTAACTTGAAGGCAACAAAAAGCGAATTTGCAATTACAACTCATTCAAAAATCTGGTGCCAAAGGTTAGAGTCTCTCAAATGAAAAATGAGGTTATTACCTAAGCACTCCAAATTTTAACCGGGTAAGAATACGAATTATTTACTACTGAATCTTAATGCTTCATTGATTCACCATTCCAATAGAAAAAATTAACTGTCCAAGTATTTGACAAAAAAATAGTATGTTTGGAAACCAGGGAAAATAAACAATAAAGAATTAATAATCAAGCACTTCAAGCATCCTAAGAGTGGTGAGCTCCAAAAAAGTACCTTCAGCAGAGGACGGAGATAGAAACTCCCAGGAAATAAGTTATCAAAAATGAAAATTCCACCAGCACTAGCTATTGAGTTGTTCCTATAACCATCTTCACCACTCAATGACAACAGGACAGAAGGAAAAGGATCCTTTACATCTTCTTCAGAGTATATTCGTACAGAAATTTGACCAAGCTTTTGGCAAGAAAAAGAATGAGAGCCAACAGGTTTTACATAATAGCCAAGCTGCAAAAGAAACAAGAAAAATAATGACGTCCAACAGGTTTTATATAATAGCAAGGCTGCAAGAAACAAGAGAAACATCGGGCATCATGCCCAAAAATAAGAAAAAACACATAAAACTTAATCTATGCATATTCTACAAATGGAGAAGCCCATTTTCCTTGATACTTGTTATGACAGGAGCATAAATCTAGGAAATAGTTGATAGTTGATTAGCAGATTACTAAATAAAGGAAGAGAATTAACCTAGGAAGTTAGTTGCTAAGTCGTAGCTGTGTACTAAATATAGAAGGGTAGTTAGAAGCTAGCTGTCATTCTGTTAACAGCTGGCCAAATATAGAAATGCAATTGCTGCTGTGCTGGATAACAGAAAAGGGGTTATTTTGAGAGGGAAATTCAAGGAGTTAGTTAGAGAATAAGGAGGGAAAAGTAATTACAACTGTAGAAGAGGAAGAGAGACTATAAATAGAGTCTCGGGTCACTGTAAAAGGCATTGAGAAATATACAATTCAGTTTTTAAGAAAATCAGTTCCTTTCTATTTCTGTTTTCTTCTTCCCTAGTCATAGCAATGGTATCAGAGCAGTGGTCCTTGGCCTACTGTTAGATAGAATTCCACCATGGCCGAAGGAACAAGAGCAGCGCCAGAAACCAGAAAATTGGAGGATGCCATCAAACAATTGAAGGAGAGCAGTGGGGTGACTGCGAGAGAAATAGGAGAGATCAAGAAATCTCTTAGAGAGTTGGGAGATCTCAAGGAGATGATTGCAACTATGAGCCTTAAACATGATCAGATGGCCAATCATGTTTATGGGAAATCAACTCAAGAAGGCAGTGGAGGTTCAAGAAGGACAGCGCCAGAAGGATCTGGTGGTGTTCCTGCAGGAATTCAAGCCACCGGGGAGAATCACCTAAGGTTAGAAACACCACAGCCTTCTTCCTTTCCATTTCATCAAAGAATTGCTAAGATAGAATTCCCTAGATTTTATGGGGAAAACTCTAGTGGGTGGCTCTATAAATGTGAAAAGGTTTTTGAATATAATGGGGTAAATCAGGGAGATAAGGTGAAATTAGCCTCATTGCATTTAGAAGGGGCTTCTTTACAATGGTTCCAATGGTTTGAAAGGTGCCAGAACCACAGCACCTGGGAGGAGTTTAAACAAGGGTTAATAACCAGATTTGGACCCAATTCGTATGAGGATGCCATGGGTGAGTTAACCAAACTTAAGCAAACCTCCACAGTTAGGGCTTACCAAGAAAGGTTTGAAGTATTAGCCAACCAAACCCAAAACCTACCGGAGTCTTTTTTTGTAAGCTGTTTCATCAGTGGATTGAAAGAGGAAATCAGGTCAGGAGTATTAATGTTCAAGCCTAATTCCATCACCAATGCCATAGGTTGGCCAAACTACAAAGAAGCAAGCATTGAAGCCCTCTTGAAAACCAAATTAGGATCCAGACCTTCTGTATTTTCTGCAGACATGAGGAATGGGGTTAGCAGAGATCCACTCAAGAAAGAGTTGTCCAGAGAATGGGAAGAGAAAAGAGCCAAGGGGCTGTGCTTTAAGTGCAATGAGAAGTACACCAAGGACCATGTATGTAACAAGAAACAGTTGTATGCGATGGAAGAGGAAGATGAGGAGATAGGCATGAAAGATGCAGAAAAGGAGCTAACAGAAGAGGAACAGATTCAGAAAGAGGAGCCACAGATTTCTCTGAATGCCATAACAGGATCCATTTCTTATAGAACCATGCGAGTGAAAGGGAATGTTAAGAGGAAGCTTATTATAATCTTGATTGATTCAGGAAGTACCCACAATTTCTTGAGTAAGGAGGTGGCAAAGAGAACCAACACCGAGGTAGAAGAAACTGACTCCTTGTCAGTAGTAGTTGCTGATGGAACAAGGCTGAAGAGCTCAGCTAAGTGCAGAGAATTCAAGTGGGAGATGCAGGGAACTACCTTTCAGGTTGAAATCAGAATTTTACAGCTGAAGGGTTGTGACATGGTATTGGGTATCCAATGGCTAGCTACACTAGGCCCAGTCAAGTGGGATTTCAAGAATCTGAGTATGGAGTTCTTTCTTGGAGGAAGGAAGCACCTGTTGAGGGGAGGAAGGAAGGAGGAATTCAAGATAGTTAATTCTGGGAAGATGGGAAGGTATTTGCAAAAACAGCCACATGGGATTATAGCTCATTTGTGTTCAATATAGGCTGTAAAAGAGGAAGAAGAGAATTATACCCCAGAACTGGAAGCTATACTAAGAGGATTTGCAGAGGTATTTCAAGAACCAAAATGGTTGCCCTCTTCCAGGTCACATGATCACTGCATTCACCTCAAACCAGGAACTGAACCTACCAATGTGAGACCATACGGGTATCCTCATTTCCAGAAAACAGAAAACAGAAATCGAGAAGTAGGTGAAGGAAATGATGAATTCTGGAATTATAAGGCCTAGTATCAGTCCTTATTCATCCCCAGTTCTTTTAGTTAAAAAGAAGGATGGCACTTGGAGGATGTGCATAGATTACAGGGCACTGAACACAGCCACTATCAAAGACAAATTTCCCATACCTGTCATAGATGAGCTGCTGGATGAACTAGGGGGAGCAAGGTATTTTTCTAAACTCGATTTGAGGTCAGGGTACCATCAAATCAGAGTTAAGCCCACTGATATAGAGAAAACTGCTTTTAGAACCCATGATGGACATTATGAGTTCTTAGTAATGCCATTTGGGCTTACTAATGCACCTTCGACCTTCCAAAGTTTGATGAATGAAGTCTTTAGACCATTCTTAAGGCAATTCATACTAGTTTTTTTCGATGATAAACTAGTATACAGCAAATCCTAGGAAACCCATCTACAGCACCTGAGAATTACTTTGGAGAAGCTGAAACAGCAGCAGCTGTTTGCTAAAAAGAGTAAGCGTGTGTTTGGAAAAACTGAAGTGGAATACTTAGGCCATCTAGTGTCAGAGAAGGGAGTTGCTGCTGAGCCCACAAAGCTGCAAGCTATAAGCAATTGGCCTATACCAGCTATTATAAAGGAGCTGAGGGGATTTCTGGGTCTAATAGGCTACTACAGAAGGTTTATTCAGGGTTATGGGAAGATCTGCTCTCCTCTCCACTGTTTATTGAAGAAAAATTCCTTTGTATGGACTCAGGAAGCTTCTGCAGCATTCAGTCAACCCAAAGATAAATTAGTCACAGCCCCAGTACTTGCATTACCAGATTTTGGGAAAGAGTTTGTAGTGGAAGTTGATGCTTTAGGGAAGGGGCTGGGAGCTGTACTGATGCAAGGTCACCCTATAGCCTATTGGAGCAAGGGGATTTCACCCAGAGATCAAGTCCTTTCCACCTAAGAAAAAGAATTAATGGTTGTAGTTTTAGCAGTGCTGAAGTGGAAATGTTACTTGCTGGAGAGACATTTTACAATCAGAACTGACCATCACAGCTTGAAGTACATCCTGGAACAGAGAGTAAACACCCCCTTCCAACAGAAATGGGTTACTAAAATCTTAGGCTTTGATTACGCCATCGTTTACAAAAGTGGCAAAGAAAACCAAGCTGCAGATGCACTCTCAAGGAAGGAAGAATTCACTGGTTCTGCAGAAGCAATAGCTGAGATTCATGCCTTGTCCTGTGTGTCTACTGGGATATTAGAAAAGGTAAAGCTCAGCTGGGAGGAAGATGATGAAATTAAACAAATAATATAGAACCTGCAGCAAGGAAAAGAGCAGAATGGGTACAAGTGGGAGCAGAATGGGTACAAGTGGGAGCAAGGAAGGCTAACATACCATGACAAGTTGGTGGTAGGGAAATCAGATCTCAGGAGGCAATTAATTCAGGAGTTTCATGCTTCCCCCTTAGGAGGACATTCTGGCATCAGCAAGACAACAAAGAGGCTGCAATAGAGCTTCTTTTGGAAGGGACTCTCGCAGGAAGTGGCAAAGGTAGTATCAGAATGTGATATCTGTCAAAGGTTCAAGAATGAGAATGTGAAGTATCCAGGATTGCTGCAACCCCTGAACATTCCTAACAGAATTTGGAGTGAGATCTCTATGGATTT
>JAVXUM010143846.1:0-16525 GCA_035590655.1 Pouteria glomerata | reverse complement strand
CCTCATCAATCTTGTGGGGTCAGACACACAGAATCGACAGAAATTCATCTCTATATTGGCCAGGGATTCCAAGTTGCAAATCCCCAAACTATTGATGATATCTGGATCAACCCTTCCTATGGGTTCTAACTTGCAGTTATGCCCAACTTCGACCAATTTGTCATTGTCACCATGATAAAACATGAACTGGGATGCCTGCGGCGCAAATGTAACTCTTTCTAAAGATGTACAACCAGTTATATCCAAACAAATTACACTTGGTAGCCTGAAGAGTGACTTGAGTCTTGTGCACGATCCAAAGGAAAGCTCTCGGAGCTTGGTAAGTCTTCTGATACAATCAGGTAGTTTACCAATTGGATTTCCACTTAGGTTTAAGTCCAACAATAAGGGAAGAGAACTGAAATCCCCGGGAAAAGCATCATCAGAAATATTGCAATATGCAAGGCTTAAGGTCACTAAAAAGCGCGGTAAGCTAGACCACAACATTTCTAACTTTTTTCCAGCTTTCAAAGCCCAAGCCTTAGGGTCTAATGCAGTTCCATCAGCACGAAACACTTTCAGTGATTCCATATTCTTCATTTCTTCTGGCAAATGAGCAAGATTTGAACAACCAGATATGATCAATGTTTCAAGAAATTTTAGCAAACCAATGCCTTTTGGTAGCTTCCTTAAATTTATGCAATCCTTCACATTCATGAAAACTAGACCCTCAAGTTTTTCAATAGATTCATGAATCTCAATCAAGCTTGCACAATCTTTCATAATGAGTCTTTCTAGATTGGGAAGTGCGCCAAAGTTTGGAGTTCTAACAAGACTATGAGAATGACTGAGATTAAGAATTTTCAATAATCCAAGAATCTGTAAAGAAAAAAAAATGGTTGATTTTAATTTTCTACGAAGATCCTTCCAAACACCAAAAAAAAAAAAAAAAGTAGAAGAAGAAGAAGAAGGTAACATATTGGTATCGTACCTTGGCTCCATTCCAAACTTTTCTCAAGTTACTGTAGCGCATGTCAAGAGCAACCAGGTTTTCCGAAGGAAATTCTTTGGGCATATGTTTTAGAGGAAATCCACGCCATTTCAACCATTTTAGATCTTTGGGAAATTCTTTGTAGTGCCCTTTCAGTTCTACATGATTGAGCTGGAGTATTTTTAGTTTGTGCATTCTTGTAAATGCATTTGTTTCCAAGACCACTCCATTTGAATCTTAATAAAGAGTGTCCACCGAGGGTTGACAGAAGGCAAAACTACACATTCGAATGCTGTTTGTTTTGTTTGCACCAATAATTTTTCTAGTATGTTTATCTTCCTTGAACATATGCATGTTGAGAGCAAGACCCTCAATATTTTTAGTGCCCTAGATGAGAAAAAAAGAGAGAGAGAGAGAAAGAATTTAGAAAAGAATAGCATAAAAAAAATTATAGAGCAAAGGTGCACAAAAGCCTACACACACACATATATATCTAAAAAAGAAACTTGACTCTTACCAACTTTTCTCTTAAAACAGGGAAAGAATCATTTTGATGCCACAATCTGCTACGTTTCTCCGGCTCATTAGGGAATTCCAAGCGAACAATTTCTCTTCCTATTTTTTGAAGCAATTGATGCATTATTACCTTGTTATCTTCAATTTTTAACATGCATCTATGTGCCAAATTTTGAATCCCAATAATTGTGAAGAAGCCACATCCATCTAACACTTTGGCAATAAAATCTTCGTTCTCTCCAACAAAAAAGCAAGTAATATGGAGGAATAAATTTTTGTCATGGTCATCTGGTAATGAGTCATAACTTATTCTCAATTTTTTAAAAATTTGATGATTTGGGATTGCTTCTAGTTTCTCCAATGCATTTATCCATACGTCAACACTTTCCCCAAATAAACTAGAGCCCAAAAGTTCCAAGGCCAATGGAAGTCCGCCACAATATTTTAATGCCTTCTTTGTGTGCTCCACGTAAGCTTCAGTTGGATGGTCTTGGTTAAAGGCATGCCAACTGAAAAGTTTAAGCGATTCATGGTAATCCAAACATTCAACCTTATGCACCATATGAGCTCCATAACCCTTCAACAACCAATCATGCCTTGTTGTTATAAGGATTTTGCTTCCAGGACGAAGCCAATCTCGCAGTCCAAGTACTGCATTTATTTGGTCTATTTGATCCACATCATCAAGAACAATGAGAACTCTTTTACAGCAGAGGGCCAATCTAATCCTGAATATTCCTTCATCGACATTATGTATTTTTTGCTTATAGTTTGATATGTCTGAAAGAAGTTGTCTCTGTAAACGGACTAAACCATTTGATTGTTCAGAAATTTCCCTTACATTTGCAAGAAAGCTACTTCCTTCAAATCTTTTGAAATTTATGTTATAAGCATATCTTGCTATTGTTGTTTTACCTATTCCACCGATCCCAGTAATTACATGCATACTAACATCCTTTGATTCATCTTGTAACCATAAATTAACGTCTCTAGCTCGAGAAAATAATCTAATTTGCTTAGGGGCATTACTCAAACTTGTGCGCTTTAACATTTCTTCCACCACAATAATAATTTTCTGTATAAACATTGATTCATACCTGCAAGTTGCACCAAAATAAGAAGTCTAGTGTAGAATTGAAGTTCATTACCAATTCTATGCAATTTTATATATTTCTCCTATATATGCTTTACATGGATTGCGATTTGTAAAGCACTTTTTTTTTTTTTTTTTTTATATTTGAAATTTAATTTTCAAAGGAAAAGAAAAAATAAATGGAAAAAGACTATTTTTTTTTTTTTATTTTGTCAGGTTTAAGTTATAAGGAGAAGGAATTAGTATCTATTTGCTAGAAGAATAATTAATTTTATTTACTTTCCCAAAACATACTAGCTTGACAAATTTTAATTTGTTAAAAAAACAAACATGTGCACGTTAGATCCCTCTTTGTTAACGTTGCTAGCACATACAACTTCACAAACACACAGATATATAATTCTTTGATTCTTGTATTTATTTATTTATTTTTTTGATTCTTGGATGTTTGTATTTTTTTTTTCTTTCTTTTGAAAGAGATTAAGGCTAGAAAGTTGTAATACCATTAATATATACTATTTTATTTTCTTATCTTTTTGTATTTTAGAGAATTGCATAAATAACGAGAGATACAATTCATATACCTATGACAAATGGGAATAAGAAAATTACCCGCCATGTTGATTTCTTAGATCCATCCCCGCTAAATTTGTAATTTCTTTCAAAGCTGCCTTCCATTCTTCTATCTTGTCTATCCAATGACTTCTTTCTTCAATTGCCTCTACCTTGAATCTCTTTTCATGTTTTAGAAATGACTCCTTGAAATTTTCAGCTTGTTTTCTAACATCAGATGGATATATATCATAAAATACAGGTAGAACTTGATACTCTGATTTCCTTTTTCGTTCGGCGATTCTCATGAGTTCGTCGAGACACCATATGGAAGTTGTATAATCTTTAGAGAAGACAATTATGGAAATTCTCGACTCCTGAATTGCTCTCTGCAATTCAAAATCAATATTTTCTCCTCTCTTTATTTCATCATCATCTCTGAAAGTGTGAAATCCTGCACGATTCAAAGTTGTGTAGAGGTGGTCAGTGAACGTTTTTCGAGTATCTTCGCCGAAGCTCAAGAATACATGATAAGTACAACGAGGAGAGGAAGAAGAGGCTTCTTGGGCTCTTACAGTACTTGTCATTGAAACGAAAGCTTCAAGGGATCAATCAAGAATCGAGAAATCTGTGAAATCAGTAAAGGTGTCACAACTTGCAGCTTTATGCATGATGGACGACCCTGAAAGTCAAGAGTCAGTTGAAATTATTAGTCTATAAATAAGGAAAGGGGGAGGAAAATACTTCTCCGTAACTGGCGGATTCATGTTTTTCCATAAGGTTGGATGACAGGCATAGGTGGTAGGCCCTCGGACCCGTGTGGAACCCAGCCTCTTCCTCTTTTGGCGGTGCAGAACATGGGTTCGTCCACGCGCCTCCTTCACATGCATTTATTCTTCTTTTTTTCTTTTCTTTCCTTTTCTTTTCTTTTTTTCTTTTTTCAATCAATTTATATTATTACAATTTTGGCTTTTGTCCTAGTAATATTTTCCACGGAATATAAAAAGAAATCAAACTCTTTAACTTTCTTGTTTTTCACTATTGGTAGTTAGGTACATGTTTAATCCAACAATTTCAATATTTGTTTCCCAATTCCTCTTGATTTAGTTATTTATTATTTATCCCCTCTTTTTTTTTTTTTTTTTTGACTTTTTTTTTTTTTAATTTTTAATCTCTCTCTGTCACAACTCAAACCACAATTTCCGGAAGGACAAATTGGAATTAGAGACCTAAAAATTAGAGTACAATGACCAAGATGTTGATCAATAGTATAATAAAAAAAAAAAAAATCAATTGCTTTACAAGGCCTGTATTAAAAAGTAAAAAACACTAATATTTTTTGAATTTTAAAAATTTACTTTTGTAGTCATTTTATTTTACGATAAAGTAAAATCATTAAAAAATTTATCAAAGATAATGATTTTAATTATTAATAACTTTCAAAAATATATTTATATATACACCTTATAACTAATATTTTCTGCATTTAAACTATCTAATTCTATTGACTTTTAATAGATATTTTATTTTTTCACTTAAAAATTTAACATGATTTATTATTTTATTCTAGGAGTGTTTGAAAAAAAAATTAATAAAATATTATAAAAGTACAGATGATTTGATACAAAGATGATATGTGTTAAAATTTAATTAAAAAATGTACGAAAAGTAATTATATTTTAGTAAAATTTAATAAATTTCAATAGCCCAAACAAGGCTTTTAGTCCAAAATATTGAGAATATAAAAGTAAACTTTTAAAGTAACTTCTTGTTTTTAAAAAAATAAATAAAATAAAATAAAAAATAAACATAATAATAATAATCTCTTATACCAAGGTAAGGCTCGATGCACGGAACACTGACTCAAATAAAATCATTATATCTATTGTACAATAATGGGTTTGAACAGAATTAAACAAAGCGGTTAGGTAAAAAAGAAAATTTCCAATTACTTTAATCTCCAACATATACTTCATAAAATAAATAGACATACATCGATCACCAAACTAATCAACATATACACTGATGCTTAAGCTAAGAAATACTCATCGTGTCACTCATAAATCAAGTATAGATCCATACAATATGTCTCCGCCACTGCCCTCCTACTCCCACATTCTAACTCTTAACCTTTATCAGGGCAACAAGAGCCACTCCGATTGACAAAATTTGGACCCAATACCAGAACCCAAAAAAAAAAAAAATAATAATAATAAAATAATAGAAACCGAAGGGAGAATTCGTTCACTTCACTTCAATTTGGAAATCCATTGCATGCATTTATAACTCTCCTTTCTCGGCAGAATCAATTGGACAAATAGGGCCGGGTACTGGAAAATTTGTAGCTTTCGGGGGACATTTCTCACTGAGATATATCACCCAGACGTTAATAGGGGACACAGAGATCATAAATAAGTGTTTCTCAATCCATAGGATACGAGTCTGCTTGGATGAACAAATTGTTATGCACCCATGTGAGCAGAAGAAGATCTAAGTAATCACCAGAAAGAGCAACATAAGTCCTCCTTTACCGCACTTCAAAATCACCTTTGGGGTAGGAGAACCGTTCAAGACGATAATCTCCATGCAGCGCATGATTTTAGTAGTCAAGTGGTGGATTTGCTGCTACCTTTAGGTCTGGCCCCTTTTTCGCACTGCTGGAGCTTTTTGTAAATCCACTGATTCGCTTGGTTTCTGTACTGTCCCCTCGATGCCAGGATAATTCGGACCTAATGCTTGATGATCTCACTCCCATTCTCTCTCTTCATTTCTTTGGGGTTGTAGATCCCTGCCTCTGCCTGCCATATCCTTCAATCAATGAACTACTGCTCATGCACACAACAGCATCCATGTTGCTCGGTTCCGTATTTTCAACTCCATTGCATGCAACTTCGGCCATCATTTTTGGTCCAGGCTCCGACAGATTTGTTTGAGGTGAAGTGCCCTCTTGTGGGATACTTCCAACAATACTTGACTCCATATGCAATGTATGGCGGAAACTCCACTGTGCATTTTCAAATCATTTGCTAACCTAATGGACTGTGATTCCAAATTCTTTTGCCATATTTTCTTTCATAGCTCGTTCTGGATATTGATTTTCCTTGAAGGATTTTAGAAGTCCCTGCAAACCAACCAGCACAAAACTGAACAAAAGCTGCTGTTCTTGCGCACAAGTTTATTGGCTGTGTCCACTGCCAATAACTCCTAAAAAGATTCACTGGCTTGTTTCAAAACATTGATATTACATAACTATTAATGAGATTGGAAGTTACTAGAAAGCATTGATGACATGACATGCTATATTACTATCTGTAGAAATTGAAAGAAAGAGCAGCCACAAAATAACCAGGTTTGTACTTTTTAGTAAATGGTCAAATGGCTCCAAATACAGACTACCATTTACAGCTTCTCCGAGTCTTCTATATGATGATCTTTTTGTATTAATATAACTACAACCACGTTCAGCAGAGTTGTTAGGTGATTTAGCTGGTAAATTATTTGTGTGAGATCTTCTCCTAGGTGTAGATTCACTCTCATCATGGCTGTGCATCATATCATTAGCATTAGTCCCCTCTATAATTGGGGTCCTTCCACCAGGTGATGCCAAAGCAACTTCCTCAATATTGTTTTTCCTTCGCATTTTTGGTACATCAGCAGCATCCGTCCAATCTTCATCACTTGAATCACATGAAATATTTCCATACGTTTCCTTCACAGACCAGGGCACTGTAAACAAAGATAAGAAATCCTGAGGACAGCTAATAAGATAAAGAGTCAAGGACCAAGTGTACTTGAAGATGCCCCCAAAAATAAAAAAATAAATAATAATAACAACAACGACAAACAATCAATCAAAGAGGATAAAAATAGAAGGTAACAGGAAGAGAAGATAGATGCCCAGCTATACAGCAATTATTTGATAGCATAATTGCATTAACCAAAAAAAAAATAAAAAACTACTCCATAAAGAATAGCATGATTTACACAGTGGGAACCGAGATGCCGGAGATTAACATTCAAATAAATCCATGAAATTCATACAGTAGTAAGAAATACAGAGCCTAAAGACCCAAATCATCTTCCGCAATGAAGCAGTACAAATGCAAGTGCCATGCAAGCCTACGCATAAATGTAGAGCACCAGAAAGTAGATATGAAATTGCAGAAAGAACAGCAAGCCAACGTAAAGGTTATTGTAGAAACATGACCCTCCACCAAAGATTATTGAAAGATAGTACAAATCAAATGTCATAGTATAGCACTGCAGTGCCTGCAATTGATTTATTTGACAGACATAAGGCTTATTGAAGAGAGACATCATTAAGCAGCAGTGTGGGATGGGGGAGAGGCGAAGAAAGAAAGAAGAAAGCAACATGTGAAACCATTACCTTGTCTACAATGCAGCAAAGAGATTAGATTCAACTTGAGCAGGTGAAAGGCTATTATAAGATCTAGTGTTCATCTCACTGAAGTGGCTGCAGTAGGTCTTAAACCAACCCACTTTTGACACAGCACCAAGCAATACATAAACATGCATACATAGAAATTTTCAAGACATCAACAGAGAAATTTTTATGTTCAAGACATCCATAATGCTCTTAGAACTAATCACCCCTCTTTCATGGGTACATCCATAAAAGTCAACCAGCACAAACATGGTAACCTTACCGTGCTGCCATTGCCAACGAATGAGGTGAGCAACTGATATGGAACACATTTGAAAGTCTCAATAAACTTTGGCCAGCGTATAAAATGTTAAAAACAGCCAGATGGAAAACCAAATGCAGGAAAGTAAGCCAACTAAACAATAAGAATACAGCCAACTAAATAATAAGAATACATCAATTCAACCTACACTTGAAACTAGACTAATTCGACATTCAAAGTATCATGCATGATTCCCATCAGTTCAAAATTCAACAGGTAAACATGACAAGAGGGTAGCTTGTGATAAGTGAGTTATGAAAGGAATTCACATCATACAGCTTTCCATAGTCCAACCTTTCTATATGCCTTTTTCCAGATACAGGTGCAACATCCCCTTGGCCAGAACCCAACTCTAACAGAGATAACAGCTCATTGTTTAAAGATTGTTTTTCGCTTAGACTAACTCTAGATCCTTCTCCATCAGAGCCTCCACAGGGATTGGTTTGGTCTGATAATGCAAACACCGATTCACCTTTGCGTTGAGATCTGCTATCATCGAAGGCAACATTAAAATCCTCAGTCAGATGCAAAATCAAAACTTAAACTTTCCTGCTTCACCTGCCCATCAAGATCTAGGGCAATAGAATCATAATCATCATCCTCAGAGTCATCAGAAGGAAGCTTCAATTTCTGGTTGTTTTTTGGTGAAGCTCCAAAATAATCATCATACATTTGTTTCATTATTCTGGATTTTCTTTCTCCTCTTATTCAACAATCCAACAATAGGACAAGAGATTTTAAAATTTCTGTACTTCTTTATTTCTCTTCCACCCAAATAAAATAGACAATTAAGTGGTGTTTAGATGTTAAAATAAAAAAATAAAAAAAATTAGTGTAAAAGTGATAGAAGAAATTTAATCAGAAAATAAAAAAAAAATTTGACAAAAATTACAATTTTTTTTTTTTAAAACCAAACACCCCCTAGAATTATTCCCCCCTCTCCCAAAGAAAAAAGAATATTTCCCTGATTCTGGATTTATTATTATTATCATTATTTTGTCTTTTTATCACCTTGATTCACAACCCAAATCACAATGTACAAAAAAGACAAAATGAGTATTAGAGACTTAAAATTTTGAATAAAATAACCATGATGTCTATTACTGATATAATAATAATAAGTAGTTAATTATTTATACCATTATATTAAAGATAAAAATCACTAATTCCTTTTGAATTTTAAAAATTTATCCTTATAGTCATTATATTTTAAATTAAAATGAAAACGTTAAAAATCAAATAAAAAAACAATTATGGTGAGCAACACTCACTCAGCTCGCGGTTATATAAAATATGTCTTATGGTGAGCAACATTCACTTAATTCATGGATATATAAAATCTATCGTGATCCATTTGACACATTCGTATTTTTTACTTTATATTTCTTACAGTTATACTTTTTAATTTTATTTAAATTTCAATAAATATTTTATTATTTTTATTTAAAATTTTAAACATCGTTTCTATTTTACTTTAATGTAAAGTAAAAGAGATAAAAAAAATAAATTTTAAAATTTAAGAATATTTGTGATTTTTACTATCAGTGTAAGAAATAGAAAGATAATTAATTACTAAACAATTTGAATAAAAACTTCAAATTCAATAATCCTAGTCAAACTTCTAATATATAATATTAGGTAATATCATAGCAATATATTTATGTCCTTGATAACCCAAATGATAATTACATTCAATAAAGTTAAAAAAAAAAATGTAACAGCAAATACGTGCCTATGTGGCAATTAGATTTTGATACACAACAGAGCATCTCCAGCCACTGGTAAACATAATGTTAATATTAAGAGGGTGTTTGGATGCATCCCAAACTCTGAAAATCTCTGAAAATCTTTAAAACTTATCTCACTGCACGCCTTACGAATCTACAATTTATCTCATTTTATCTCACTTTTCATCATACCAAACACCCCCTAAATTATTCTTGGCACTTTTATCGTTTACATTAAATCTGATTTTAGTTTTTGTAATTCTAATGGCAATTGTTAACCTCTTAGGCTAAATTTAATACGTGTGAATGAAATAAAATTTATTTTTACTTCAATCTATTGTTATATTTAATATCAAAAAATCAAGTTAGAATATTATTCCCTACGGATATATAGCTATTTCCACACTAAGTAAAAAATGTATTTACTATTTAAGTGATGAAATAACTATTACATTCTAATCAAGATTTAATCTTAAAATAAAACAAACAATAGTCGACTACTTTGTGATTACAAATTTATCTCAATTATTCTTTTGGAGTTCTAAAATAACAATTTTATTCTTAGACTCTATTTTTGGCCCAGATTCTAACTCTGGTTGTACAATGATTATTTTACTACTGAGTCTATTTCTTTCTTTGTATTTTGCGTTTCCCAAAAAACTAAAAATATCCATTTACATATTTTTAATAGCTAAGTAAATTTTAGCCCTATCCAAGCTTGAGTCATAAAATGACCATTATACCCCTGAGTCCGTTTTAGACCAAATTTATATTTTGGTCTTCCCAAAAGGTTAAAAAATATGTTCATTGATATTTGTATAGCAAAATAGGATGATTTTTGAAAAAAATCCCTCTTACAAATTAAGATTCAATAATTAAGAATTATTTTTTTTTTATTCAACGATTGAGTCATTTTTATATTTTTTAACTTCTCACTCAATAGTTATTTAGTGGACCTCAGTACCATCTATCTCACAAAACAATTTGAATATTTTAAATTTTATCATATTTTAAGGGTAAAGATTATACGCAAATCAAAACTGCCAACTAAAATTTTGCCCAATTATGATTTTTAAGAATTTAAACCTTTCAAATTAAAGCAACGTAATTTGTGTTTTTTATTATGGTGCTTATCAAAAATTAATTGGAGAGAGAAAGAGAAAGAGAGAGAGAGACCAAAACACATGTAGTAGCTGCGAGAACTTAAAGTTCTAAAAAATATAAAACTCATTGATTATTATAATTTTTTCAATTTGAACTTTTTGTTCAAAATTTTAAATATATAAGAAACTTAATATTAATTTTGTTTAGAGTGTCGTAGGCATGATTTATTGCCAATTTCTTAATAGATAAGAAAATTTCAACTCGATTTGAACTTGAACCATATAATGACAATTTTTCATATAGGCATATTTTTTTATTCAAATTTGGATTAGGTTGCCCAAAAAGTTAAAAACTTATCATTGACATATTTCTCAATAGTCAAACGAATTTGAATCCAAATTGTAAAATGACCATGTTGCCTTTGGGTCCTTTTTTTGTCAAATTTATATTTTAAACTTTCTAAAATACTAGAAAAATATTTATTAATATATTTCTTAATGGTTAAGAAAATTTTTAGCAATTCAAACTTGATCTGTAAAATGACAATTTAACCATGGGTTATTTTTTTTTGGCTCAGATTCGCATTATGGAAATAAAATTTATTTTAGGATTTTTTAAAAAATTAACATAATTAACATTTACTAATTTTTATTACATTTCTTTTTATTTAATCATATTTAAAATATGTGATCAAATTGTGAAAATTTGAATGCCCATTCCATTCTCATCTCTCGTTCCCTTCCATTAATTTCTTACATACCAAACATAATTTTATACTTGTGATCAAGCATCAATCATTCTATTAACAATTAATAAGAAAATGTAATTAAAAAATGTTGTGTTCCTCACATGTAATCAATATGTGACATTTTTTGAAATAAATTTAACTGAAAGATCAAAGTGAAACTTGATTATAACTGTAGAGATTGACTGTTATAACTACAAAAACTAAAATGAAATGAGATATAAACTGTAAAAACCCAAATAATAATCTCTTATACCAAAATAAAAGCTGCATGCGCAAATTCTGACTCAAATAGAATCACTATCCCAATTGTACAATAATAGGTTTGAACAAAAGAAAACATAACGATTATAAATGAGTTTAAAGTAATCTAACGAACTTTCTAGAATGTTCTTGTTCTTGAGTTATTACTTTCTCTCCTCCTCCAATCTTGAAGGTTAATTCAACTGGTAAGATTTTGGATTTGCTTTCCAATGATCACTAGTTTGTGTCTCCTCGGCACCACTAGAGGTTCACTAATCGTATGCCCATTTTCGTCGAGGTATGCGCAAGCTGGGTAAAAACCTTCCTCTCTCCCTCAGTTCTAGTGACAATCCAAAATATAAGGAGTGAATATGGTAGATAAAAATAACCAAGTGCACGCACGTGGGATTGTATATTTAATCACGCATATAACATATATACTGTATACAAAAACAACAATACATTTATTTAAATGCATAACATGCTAACTAATCCACTCAAGATTACGTGCGACCATCATCAATGCCTGACCATATATAAATGATAATCATTAAATGGGCATACGATATTTAAAATCTTATTTTAATTATTTAGTAAAAAATGGATCATGTCTCAATGCATACAGAGCATCTCGCTCAAATATCGATCGCATAGCAATAATATAGGCGAGACATTGTCCTTTGTTATGAATTTAATTATAATTAAAGAAAACCCATTAATTCAGTTTCATAAATAAATACTTACATTTAAGAATACAAAATGAGTAATATCATATAATCAAATTTGCTTTTTAACATTTCAATCAATACAAGTCAAGTAAACTTAATGTGAAAATTTCATCACCTAAATTATTGAGGTTTAATTTTGTTATTATATTATTTATCAATTACTGTAAAACTCACATTAATACTAAAATTACAATGATAATTATGTGGTTGATTCATCATAGAAAAATTCTGTTTTGTAGTATAAAAAGAGAAATTATACTTTGTTGTTTTACATTGAATTTCACTTTAGTCAATTTATTTTCAATTATAACACTTAATCCATCATACTCAATCGCCTTTTCGGTAAATTTAACGTAATCCTTTACTTCAAATTTAAGAACAAAAAATATAACGTACTCATTTTTTAGTAAAATTTGTTTAATAATTGTTAAGGTAAAGATTAAATTAAAACTTAATTGCAAGCTTAAGGAATTTAGTCAATAAGAAAGTGAAATATTAACCTATTTAAATTTTTAAGAAATGTATCAGATACAATTCAAAGGAGTAAAACTTTATTAAACAAATATTTACATCAAATTAGTACTATGCCTGTTGCACCATAAATGTATTTCTAATTTATTCTTTTCTAGTTTGTACATACATACTTTCTAGAGTTACGATTATATGATGCAAGCATATAGAATCGTGTATATATATATATGAGAAAATAATGTAATGCTAAATGCCTCCTTTTTTCAACTTTCCACTCTCTAAAAAATGGTCTGCATTTCCTGCATAAGAAAATATCTTTCAATAAAATGAATATAATGATTTTTTTGCCTGATGTCCTCCCTTTTAAGATAAACAGGAGAGGGGTGCTCCAGCTCTAAATAGGTTTCCTAGTGATCTCAGCCAGCCTCGTGCCGGGCTCCGAATTCTTCAATTACTTCCCTTGTAAAGCGTAAACCAAGAAAACCAGGAAGTCCATGGTGTGAAGGAGGGTATTCCGCTGGCCTTTCCACTTTCATCCTAATAAATAACTAAATAAATAATACTTAACAAGAGGAGAGGAAAGGAGAGGAGAGGACGCGTGCACCTGCAGTTAGTGTAAAGTCCTCGAATAATTTCTTTCCCCAATCATAACGCGGGCCTCTGTCGTTACCAAAATAACGACGGGTCGCAAAGTAAGCTCCTCCTATCCGAGAGTATCTTCCGGGAAACAAACGCCTTGACAATTAGGATGGGATGCGGAGTCTAGCTGCTGTAGGGTTTCCTCTTCCTCTTCATTCTCCTCATGCACAAGTTTGATGCCACACCCTTTTGCTTGAAAACTAACATCCGCTACTACTGTCACACTTACTTCTTCACCAACCTCCAACCGGAATTGGTTTCCAATATTCCATTGGCTTAACCACATCACATGTTCTTCCCCTACTGGAATGGGGAAATATCGTGGGCTATAGATCCACTTGAGATCCTTTGTCTTATTGCTTATTTTTGTAAATAATGGATGAGGGAACCAAATTTGCCCTTGCTGGGAAAGTGCAAAAACAGAACACACATTCAAGCGGCGGATCCTCCTCCTGTCATTAGGAATTGAAGTACAACAAGGCACAGTAAATAAAAAAGAGGAGGAGGAAGAGCACCCTGCTCTGCTGCTGCCGTTGTTGGACAGCCACCCTTTCGGAACCTCTCTTCCTGGAATAAATGTGCTAAACACACCACATTTGAACAGTCCCTGTTCCATCAAACTCCCACTGTAATTTAACTGTTACTTTATTATACTTATATATATATATGTCATGCACTAAACAAAGTTCTCATCTATACACGGAAACGATGGAATTAAGCACCTGAATAGGAAGCCTTATCAATCTTGTAAGCACACAGAATTGAGAGAAATTCATCTCTGTATTGGCCATGGATTCCAAGCTGCAAATCCCCAAACTATTGATGATATCTGCATCAACCCTTCCTATGAGTTCTAACTTAAATTCACCCTCAAATTCAACTAGTTTGTCATTGTCGCACACACTAGCGTTCAAGCAGGATGCCAGTGGATGAAGTGTTACTCTTTCCAAAGATGTGCAACGACATATATCCAAACAAATTACACTTGGTAGCCCGAAGAGGGATTGGAGTTTTGTGCACGATCCAAAGGAAAGCTCTTGGACCTTTTTAAGACCTCTGATACAATCAGGTAGTTTAGAAATTGGATTTCTGCTTAGATCTAAGTTCAACGACAAGGGAAGAGAACTGAAATCCCTAGAAAATTCATCATCAGAAAGATTGCAATATGCAAGGCTTAAGGTCACCAAAGAGCTCGGTAACCAAGACCACAACATTTCTAAATTTTTTCTAGGTTTCAAAACCCAAAGCCTTAGGGTCCAATGGAGTTCTATCGTTACGAAACACTTTCAGAGATTCCATATTCTTCACTTCTTCTGGCAACTGAGCAAGATTTGAATAACCAGATATGATCAGTGTTTCAAAAAATTTTAGCAAATAAATGCCTTTTGGTAGCTTCCTTAAATTTATGCAATCCTTCACATTCGTAAAAACTAGACCCTCAAGGTAGATTCATGAATCTCAATCAAGCTTGCACAATATTTCATAATGAGTCTTTCTAGATTGGGGAGTGAGCCAAAGTCTAGAGTTCTGACAAGACTATGGGAATTATTGAGATTAAGAATTTTCAATAATTCAAGAATTTGTAAAGAGAAAAAATGGTTGACTTTAATTTTCTGCGAAGATCCTTCCAACAACGGAAAAAGAAGAAGAAAACATATTGGTATCGTACCTTGGCTGCATTCCAAACTTTTCTCAAGTTATTATAGCGCATGTCAAAAACAACTAGACTTTCCAAAGGAAATTCATTTGGCATATGTTTTAGGGGGAATCCATGCCATTTCAACCATTTTAGACCTTTGGGAAATTCTTTGTAGCGCCCTTTCAATTCTACATGATTAAGCTGGAGTATTTTTAGTTTACGCATACTTGTAAATGCATTTGTTTCCAAGGCCACTCCATTTGAATCTTCATAAGGAGTGTCCACCGAGGGTTGAGAGAAGCCAAAACAACACATTCGAAAGCTATTAGTTTTGCTTACACCAATAATTTTTCTGGCGTATTTATCTTCCTTGACCCTATGCATGTTGAGAGCAAGACCTTCAATATTTTCAGTGCCCTAGATGAAAAAAAAGAAGGAGAGAGAGAGAAAGAAAGAAAGAATTTAGAAAAGAATACCGTAAGAAAAATTATAAAGCATAAGTGCACAAAAGTCTACACATACATACACATATATATATCTAAAAAAGAAGCTTGACTCTTACCAACTTTTCTCTCAAAACATGGAAAGAAATCATTTTGATGCCATAATCTGCTACATTTCTCCCACTCCCTAAGGGATTCTAAGCAAACAATTTCTCTTCCCATTTTTGAAGCAATTGATGCATTATTTTGTTGTTATCTTCAATTTTTAACATGCATCTGTGTACCAGATTTTGAATCCCAACAAATATGAAAAAGCCACATCCATCTAACACTTTGATGATAAAATTTTTGTCCGCTCCAACAAAAAAGCAAGTAATATGGAGGAACAAATTTTGTCATGGTCATCTAGTAATGAGACATAACTTATTCTCAATTTTTTAAAAATTTGATGACTTGGGATTGCTTCTAATTTCTCTAATGCTTTTATCCATACATCAACACTTTCCCCAAATAAACTACAGCCCAAAAGTTCTAAGGCCAATGGAAGTCCATCACAATATTTTGATGCCCTTTTTATGTGCTCCACATAAGCTTCAGTTGGATGATCTTAGCTAAAGGCATGCCAACTGAAAAGTTCAAGCGATTTACGGTAATCTAAACATTCAACCTTGTGCACTAGATGAGCTCCATAACCCTTCAACAACCACTCATGCCTTGTTGTTATAAGAATTTTGCTTCTAGGATAAAGCGAATGTTGCAGTCCAAGTACGGCATTTTGTTCTATTTGATCCACATCATCAAGAAAAATAAGAACCCTTTTATAGCAGAGGGCCAACTGAATCCTGAATTTTCCTTCATTGATGTTGTGTATTTTTTGCTTATAGTTTGATATGTCTGAAAGAAGTTGTCTTTGTAAACGAACTAAACCATTTGATTGTCCAGAAATTTC
>JAVXUM010143771.1:0-16554 GCA_035590655.1 Pouteria glomerata | reverse complement strand
AGTAATAGAGAATTTTGGAGTTTTTCAGAGTTTTTCAGAGTTTTTTGGAGTGTTTTGGCATTCCAAACACCCCCATAGTCTTCTTTCACAGCCAAAGCTAAATATTGCAAGTTCACTTACTTTAAACAAAATCATACGTATATGATTACCTTGTAATTACTAGGTCCAGCCCCAAACTATCATATATTTTATAGACCACCCCAAAGAAAATAATCAAATAAAATGTTATTATTTATGACCTTAGCTTAAAGGTCACAATTAACCATGCTAACGTCGTTGTATTTATTAATCAACATCTAATGGTCACAATCAACCAAGCTAACCTCGTCATATTTATGGATGAACATCTAATGGTCACAATTAATCAAGTTAACCTCGCCATATTTATGGATCAATCAACCAAATTAGCGTCGTATTATATGCTTCTAATGTACTAGCACAATGACTAAATCCTGCGTAGGTTTGGGGACTTTTAATCTATAGGTATCATGTGCCCAAATCTTATTTTTCACATGACCTGTCACAGTCACACCACAACACATCATACATTATTTACCACCCCATTTACTGTGATGATTTTTTTTTCATAAGTATTAATTTATTCACGATGCATTTGAAATGTGATTTAGCATGTTATTTTGGTGTGATTAATTTGATGTGTAAGTGAACTTAGTTGAATAGTGTATGGATTAAGTTTGGTATTTGACAATAATTAGAAAATTTTTGGGTCTTACAGTTTGGCTCAGGCACCCAAATAGGTTCCCCCATGCACTTGAATGTCTTGTTATATCATGTCAAACTATAACCTAATTTTTTTGATTTTATTTTACAGTAAATGCTTTTCATTTCAATCTATCAAGCCACTCTAAGCCTAGGTCCCTTAGGCCATGTCATTGCTTTTCTTTTTCCTTCATTACCAAGTATCCTAGTTCATATATATTATATGTATGTTTGTGGTTTTCAAGCAAAGAGCACAAAAACTAGAAGAGAGATAATAGAGTTGGTGAGGGAGAGTTCTTATTGAATTGATCATCATTTTCGTTTCAAGTGTTTAATTAGAGTTTAGTTGAAAGTACTGAGAGAATTAGTTTGGTATTGGAGTGTTAAAATCAATCATGGTGATTTCCCAGCTTATTTAAATTTCTTGGCATACTAAGGTAGGGGTGCATGATCTTTGCTTGCATTTGGTTTATATTATTGTTTGCAGTATACGTTATGTTGATAGATTGCTTGGCCTTTGTTTAAATGGGGCATGGATTGTGACTTGCATAGTGGGCACGTCTATGTGAGTGCTCACTCCCCTACAGTTGTCATTGTAAGTTTTGATATGATCATCATAATAGCCAAGCCAAGCCATTTTGTTGTGAGATATAGCCGTATTGGACTTTTATTTTGCTTATTTGATTATATTTTGAGGGATTATGTAATGCTTATGTGAGGATTTTGTATATATTTTATATACTATCTTAGATGGGGTTCTATAAGTTATGAAGCTTTATTATTATTTTTCCTTTTGGGAGTATTTATCACGCCCCAAGCCTGAGGACCCGGGGGGTGAGTGAAACGCACATAACATGAGAACTTGGGTCAACAACATCAGAGCAACGCTGCGGTCACACAACGGAGCCACAAAACCTCCCCTACTACATAAAGGCCTAAATAGTTTAAAACCTGGACTTGTTGCAAGTAAACCTGCATATAATATGCATCCACCACTCTAACATCCACCAAAACATACATTCTCATCTCATCAATCTAGCTAGTGTAGTTAACAACCAGAAACTTAAAGTAAAACGAAAGATATAGGTCTATAAACGGGCCTTAAGGCCATTATAATCCCAAAAGACACAATACATATACATCCTCCAAACCCAAAACTAATATACATCAACGGCCATAAGGCCATCTTTATCTCATAACCAACATACATAATTACATGACTTTCAATTTCTTCTTTCAAGTATACATTCATCAAAATAACAAAATGGCTACACTTGTGTGACCCTCTTTGTAAAGCCATCTAGCTGGACTCAAGGCTCATCTGGTCTCCCCTGTGTGGGTCTTACAAGGGCATATGTAGGGGCGTGAGCACTAAATGCGTGTGCTCACGACACTTCGCAATAATATGTATATGATGTATGCATGCAGTTTAGAAGCACCAAAAGATAATATGCACTATTAAAGTAATGAACATGTTACACATGGTGTAAGCAATTGATATAATTCATAAACAATATAGACATTTTTGAAATCTCAATAGTATGCAAAGTTTAAGGTTTTCACTTGATATCATTTCCACCTTTTCACACACAAACACCGAGGTGGGTACAATCCATCGTTCTTTAGGGTCGTAGCCCAGGGAGACGCTACGCCAAATCGTGCTTTACGGTCGCAGCCCAGGGCGACCTACGCCAAAATGAGTCACAGAAATCGTGCTTTAGGATCGAGGTCCAGGGCGACGCTACGCCAAATATACAAGTCATTTCGTAAGCTACTAACCTACTGGTATGAATCCCAACCAACCCTGCGCAGGTTCTGGGACTCTCGACCCGATAGTATCTCAGCCTCTACTATTTTCCGTACCCCACTATCCCCATTCAAAATCAACCAATTTTATCTTTTAGCATACTTGCGTTCATCAATCACCATTGCATTCAATCATTATCATAAACTATGCATCAAATTATAACATTATCTGAAGAATAGCACGGGAATTCTAATTACAAGGCCACTTAAATTACATCCATTTCAACTTAATTATATCATCTTCGATAAGAAAAACTTTAGTTTTTGCGAAAGGAAAACTTGAAATCTTTTACGTTACAATTTGCCTTCAATGGTTCACCTTGAGCCATAATCATGTAAGAATGTTGCAAGAATCATCAAGACACTTCTCATGCACACTTCAACAAAGTTTCTAGTTTTAAATAAAGGTTTCATATACTTGTTATCACCAAAATTTCAGATTTATGTTTTTGAAGTTAAGTTGAGTAAGTGAGTGCATTTTCAAGTTATCACAACCAAGTTCAATATCTCTAGGTTACCAATTCCACTTCTACCAATTCTAAGTTCTTAATACATCACAACATAAGAAAAAATTGTTTTAAGAAGAAGTATTTACGACCAATTACATATTAAGGAAGTGAGAGGTCTCGCTACTTCTTCACTTGGCCGAAACTTGAAGGGGTTCAAGAGAGGTTGGAATTAAGTCTTTAGGCTCCAACTTGAGATGATGAACTCCTCTTTCAACCTCCTTTTTCTTCTCTTAAGGTCACCAACACACCTTCAAGAGAACCAACTTTTCTTCTTAGTTTTAACTTCACAACTAAAATAAGATAATTTCTCTCCCAAGTGGAATTAGAGCAAGAGACCTTACCAAAAAATTAAGAAGCTTTCCTTCTTCTCCCCTTCTTCCTCATTTCTTCTTCTTTCTTGGTCGAATGCTTTTTTCTCTCTAAGTTTAGCCCTCAAAAGTTGCTTTGGTGGTGTTTTGAAATGGAGTAAAGTTAAAGGGCCAAGTGCTTTTAATATTCTCGGGCAAGACTTGGCTTTAAAGCCTCTTCTAACTCCATTGGTTAAGTTAGTTTCTTCTCAACCACTTTCCTTCAACTTTCCTAACCAATTTGGTTAGCCAAACTAAAGGGAGTTCTCAAGAACCAATCACCATCATCCCAATGGCAAGGCTTCAATTAATACCCCATATATATATCTATTCATGCTTAGGTTGGCCGGCCAAAGTCCTTCACCACCACAATTCACTTCATATATATATATATATAAATGAGCACAAAGTCTTCCAAATTTAATGGTTAGGGTCCCACCACCAATTAATATTAATTCCAACTCCCACAAAAGCCAAAATAAAAAGAAAATAATTAAATTGGTCTTCTAATCCTCTTGGCCGAGACCCTCTCATGACCAAGGCTTGGTCAACATGTTTTAGTGTTGACTTGGTCAACCTTCAATTCCCACAAAAACCATGGCCGAACAAAGCTGGGAAGCATACTGGAGTGGCATGGGCGCACGGGGAGGGACAGTCTTAGGCGCACGTGGCTCGGGCACCCGCCGAGGGCCAACTTTTGGCTTGGACATTTGCAGGAGTTTTTAGGCGCACGAGGAGCTTCCTCTCTAGCGCACACCGCTCGGGTGCCCACCTGGGCACGAGCCCGGGCGCCCACCGAGGCCACTTTTCCCTGGGACCTCCAACCTCATCTCCACACTTGGATCTACCAACTTTTGATCTCAAAACACCCATTACACACCTAAACTCATTCCGGTTCAATTTAAATGCCATTTTCATTCATCTCGGTAACTCGGGGTATTACAAAATACAATCTCGAACTCAGATTCAATAGGAGAACAAAAGTATGAAAGAAGTATTTACAAAAAGAAACAAAAAAGTTCATCATTTTGCAAACATAAAGTGGTTTCTTCCAACACTTGTGTTTCATCTTTCATATTCAACTTGCGAGAGTTTTTTCTTATTTGACTGAGTTTTAAACTCATCATTCTTATTGTCAGAAAGGAGAATTTATAATCTTTTTAATTTGTGAGAGTTGGGTGAGCTATTGTTGATTTTGGTTCAAGTGTCAGAATTGAGACAAGGGATATTTTTTTAGAGAGACTTATGGAATGATTTGAGAATATAATCACTTGAAGTAAGTGATTCGAAGATAGAATCACTTGAAAATGTTTTCTTGCACCTTTGGAAGCTAGTGTGTAACAATCTCTTCAAAGAATGCCTTAGGAAATGGATGTAGGCAACATTGAAGCCGAACCACTATTAATCAATTGTGTTTGCTTCTCTTCCTTTCTTTTTATATTTATTGCAAATACTAACACTCATTTTTCATTCACAAATATTGAATTTTTTTTAAGCATATTCCGTATTTGATTATTCTTTTCATTTTGACATATTTGTTTTAGTGATTAAAATTTTTATTTGTAAAATTTTTTTTAAGTAACCCTATTCACCCCCTTATAGTGTTGCTAATTGGGAAAACAATTGGCATTAGAGTAAGGGCACTTGCTTTTTTACTTAACCATCTAAGAGTTAAGATCATGGTAACCTCTTTTGGTGCATCTACTTTTGAAGGCCAATCGACCCACCTATCCCCTTTGTTCAATAAAAAAATTATAATTATTAAAAGACTAGAATGAAATACTATGCTCAAGCCATCGATTATGTGTTATGAAAGGTTATATCTAATGGACCCTATGTTTTTTCTAAAACCGTAGACAATGAGATTGTTGCTAAGAATGAGAATGAATGCACTGCAGTTGATGAAGCAAAATTCCAATTAAATGCTAAAACTATGAACATGTAATATTGTGCACTTGATCCTAATAAGTTTAATAGAATTTCTACATGTGAAACTGCTAAAAAAATTTAGGACAAATTAGAAGTCACTTATGAAGGTACTAATCAAGTTAAAGAATCTAAAATTAGTAAACTTGTTCATCATTATAGATTATTTAAAATGAAACAGAATGAATCCATTTCGAAAATATTTACTAGATTTATTGACATTATAAATAATTTGAAATCTCTCAGTAAAATCTATACTAACGTTGAAATAGTGAGAAAAATTTTAGGTATTTACCAAATAAGTGGGAACCAAAGGTGATTGCCATCTAAGAAACTAAAGATCTTATGAGATTGAGCCTAAATGAACTATTGGATTCCTTTATGACTTATAAGATTACTTTAAAAGCTAATGAGGAAGAAGACTCCAAAAAGAAGAAAGAAATTTCTTTCAAGTCCATATTTAATGATGAAAATGTTGATGAATCAAGTGATAAAGATGATGAAGACATTGCCATGATCACTAGAAAAAATACATTGAAAAGAAACAAGGTAGAAGAAAATTTTAGAAAAATGAGAAAATCAAAGGAGATTCAAATAAGAAAGATGTTATCATTTGTTACGAATGCAAAAAGCCTAGTCATATTAAGCTTGAATGTCCTCAACTTAAAAGAGTTATAAAACGGACAAAAGAAAGCAATGGTGGCAACTTGGGAGATAGCAATCATAGTTCATTTGATGATGAGTCACATGAAGAAGAAATTGCAAACATTTGTTTCATGGCTCAAGAAGAAGAGAATGAGGTTTGTGAATCTTCTAATCAATTTACTTCTGATGAATTTTTAGGCTATTACAACTACTACACATGGATCTATTTCGCCCTACTAAGACTTTAAGTCTTGGTGAAAAATCATATGCACTTATGGTGTTAATGATTACTCTAGATTTACATGAATAGCATTCCTAGCTCATAATGATCAAGTCTTTCATGTTTTTACAAAACTTTGTCAGAAACTTCAAAATGAAAAGGGATTCTTTATTTCCTCAATTAGAAGTGATCATGGTAGAGAACTTAAAAATTCTTCTTTCAAAAAAAATTGTGATGAATATAATATAGTGTGATACTCTCACTTTTGGTGTGAATGAGAATCATGCCTTAGTTTCTTATGGAGATGAGATTATGGATTGGTAGATTAAAAACCTATGTTCTTTTTCAAGTTTCCTTCTAGGTATTAGAGACTAAGTTGATGCTTGTGTGTGCATGGTTATAGTAGAAGGCCGGCTAGATAGTGGCCTCATGGAGTGCAAGTGGTTAACTTAAGTTTTGTAAAGGAAATTTGGAAGATAGAGGAGCTGGCCATGCAAGGTGCTTGGCACCAACTTTGACTAGCAAAGTGATTTTTGGACTAATTCAACTTAAGCCTTGACTTGTTGACCAATTGACCTCAACCAAAGCAATAATAGATATATATTAATGTGAGAAGGATGGTGGAGGAAGGGGATGGCCGGCCAACTCACTTAGGAGTCTTCAATGTTGTTTGTTTATTGCTTAATGAAGTCAAGATGCATTAAAAATGGGTGGGACCCCCCTAGTTAATGTTGAAGACTTTACATGATAATATTTATATACATGTTGGGGGAATTTGTGGTGGTGAGAAGGCTTGGCCGGCCATATTGCTTAGATATATATATATGTGTGTGTGTGTGTGTGGTTGGTAAAATATTAAATACAAGGTTAAATATCTAAGGAAAGAAAGAGAGAGACCATTGTGAAGCAAATGAAACTATCCGGCCATTGAAGTGAGCTTGGGAGAATATTTGAAGAAGAAAGAAGAGAAAGGAAGAAGAAGAAGAAAACCAAAAAGAGAAGTGGAAGGAGAGCTAAGAGAAATGAGAATTCAAGAGAAGAGGCTCAAGTTCTTGAAGTTCTGGAAGAGTTGAAGCTAGTGGAAGAAGGTGACTTCATCTTGGGAAGTCTTGAAGTGTGTTGAAGAGTTGATCTCAAACTTGAGGTAGGGAACTCCTCCTAACATCAATTTTAAATCTTCTTCTCCTCCTTTGAATTTTAGTTGTTGTGGTAAAAAGTAGAGAGAACCATGTTATGTTGTAGAAAACAAACCAAACCTCGGACTTAACTAGGACTGGTGTTGATGAAGTGATTTGAATTACATGGTAGAGAGTGATGGGAGGAGAGAGAAGAAAATTGTGAGAATATTGGGTTAGGGTGATTTTGGAAGATGTAAAAAGGAATTAAATTGGTAATTGGTGCATAAGAGTGACTAAGAGTGGAAGAGGAGAGTAAAACCCAAGAGTTGAACAAGCCCGGATCAACATTTCCCTCGGTGGGCACCCACCTGCGAAGCAGGTCGTGTGCTCGAGCCTTCCGTAGGCAAAATACCTTCTCGGCGGGCGCCCGCTCGAGAGGCAGGTCGTGCACTCGATGGCTTGGGCACCCGACTGAGAACCTCTTGGGCGCCTGAGCCCTGTATGCTGAACCACTGCTTTGTTTTGCACCTTGTTTGGTCAATCCCAACTTCACTCCCAAGCATGTGGAACATCTACAATGAACCCCTCTTATTCCATTTCATATTGGTGTTATCTTGATTATGGCATATTGCACTTGGCTTGATTTAAAGAAAGGAAATGGGTTTGAGATAAAAGAAAAGTGTTGAAATGAATTCCTTTTAATCACATTGCTTATGTTTACATAAATGATAATGGTTTTGAGATGAGGATGCTTATGAGAATACGTGAGGTACTTTGTTTTTTGGTTAAATGCATGATGTTTAAGTTGAGATGAGAATGTTCACAGATGTGTTTTCCTAATGGCATGAAATGTGTTACACGTGGACTCACATAAGTCACAAACCTAATGGAAGATAAGAAAACGAAATGATTGGTTGTTTGCCAGTGATTGTGAGGTACGGAAAATAAGAATGGGAAATGATACCCTCGAGTTGAAAATCCCGAAACCTGCGCAGGGTTGGTGTTTCATACCAGTAGGTTAGTAGCCTACGAAATGAGGGCAGTGTATAAGGTTAGGTATACACACGGGCGTATCGTCGTCCTGGGTTGCCATCCTAAAGCACGCGTGGGGCTGCGGCGTCGCCCGGAACAAGGACGTTGAAACGGTACCCAATCCCCGATGATGTGTGAATGGTTAATGTGTGATGAAAACACAAGATGAACAAGACAATGATTTACATGATGATAATTGACATTGCACCCGCCTTTTGGCATTCATATTGGTTTATGTACTTGTTTATACCTTGCATCATGAAATATATGCTATCATGCGATGAATGTTGAATTCTTGTTGATGCATTGTAACATGATTCCTATATGCATTCCCTTTGTATTATGGGGAGTATATCGTGGGTACACGTCGTCCGTGCTCACGTCCCTACAGATGTCTATGTAGGACCCACACAGGACGAGTAGGAGGGACCTCGAGGAGACACACACCTTTTGGTCAAGACCGGATGAGTTTTGTTGAGTGTAAATGTATTTTGAATCAACATTGAAATGTATATATAAATCCTTTTACTTTTGGTTTTGTAATGGCCATAAGGCCAAGATATGTACCAACTATGGGAATGCAAATAGTGGAATTGCTTTATATTTTATGGGATCAAGTGAGTTGGATATATGATCATAGATGAGATGTATGTTGAGTTTATGAAACTGCTGCATGATTGTATGGTAGCCAATAGATATATATCTTGCACAGGTTGTTTATTAGGTACCCATTTAAACACTTTTAGGCCGTTATATAGCAGGGAAGGTTTTGTAGGTCCGTTGCGTGACCGGTGTGTTTGCTCTGATATAATGACCAGGTTTTCTTGTTATGAATGCTTTATACTCACCCCCTGTGTCCCCGGACTTGGGGCATAACAGAATTATTGGCGAAAGGCTTTATTAGGCCGAGTACCTCGCCTTGGGGTGCTCCGGCACTATTTGCTGCCAAGAAAGACGGGACTCTTCGGATGTGTATAGACTACCGGAAGCTCAACCGGGTGACAATTAAGAACAAATACCCACTCCTGATGATTGATGATTTATTTGACCAGTTGAAGGAGTCTGTAGTGTTTTCCAAGATCGATCTTCGGTCCGGTTATCACCAGTTGCACATCCGGGAGGGAGATATTCCCAAGACAGCATTTAGGACTCGGTATGGCCATTATGAGTTCCTGGTGATGCCGTTTGGGTTAACAAACGCTCCGGTAGTCTTTATGGATTTAATGAACAGAGTTTTCCGGGAATTCCTCGACAAGTTCGTCGTGGTTTTTATCGATGATGTGCTAGTATATTCCAAGTCGGAAGAAGAACATGAACAGCACCTACGGTTAGTACTCTAACGGCTAAAGGACCACCAACTATATGCCAAATTGAGTAAATGCGACTTCTGGTTGAAGGAAGTCAAGTTTTTGGGGCATGTAGCAACACGGGAGGGAGTGGCAGTAGATCCCTCTAAGATTACAGCTGTCATAGAGTGGTCTCAACCTAGGACCGTATTCGAGATACAAAGCTTCCTCGGGTTGGCTGGGTACTACCAAAGATTTGTGTTTGACTTCTCACGTCTGGCAACTTCGCTGACTAAATTGACGAGGAAATGGGTAAAGTTTGAATGGAGTGACTCCTGTGAGCGGGCTTTCCAAGAAATAAAGAGAAGATTAACCACCGCCCCAGTACTTATTATCCCAGAGAGGGGGGCAGGATACTCAGTCTACTGTGATGCTTCACGGGAAGGAGTGGGTTGTGTCTTGATGCAGAATAGGAGGGTGGTAGCTTATGGCTCCAGGCAGTTGAAGACTCATGAAAAGAATTACTTTGTACACGATTTGGAGCTTGCAGCTGTGATTTTTGCTTTAAAGACTTGGCGGCACTACTTATATGGTGAATGGTTCGAAGCCTTTTCTAACCACAAGAGTTTGAAGTACTTTTTTACACAAAAAGACTTGAACTTGAGACAGCGCAGATGGATGGAGTATATGGAAGATTATGATTTTGAATTGCACTACCATCCTGGTAAAACCAATGTAGTGGCAGATGCGCTGAGTCGCAAAATAAAAAGTGTCGTGGCCAGTCTGGCAGTGAAGGAATGGGAGATGATGGGAGTCGTGAATGAGTTTGCCTTGGCATTTGAAGAAGAGACTGAAAGAGGAGTGCTATTTTCTTATGTTGCCTACCCAGCCCTGATCCACAAAGTGATTGAAGCTCAAAAAGAAGATAGAAAAGTGAAATAAATAAGGAAAAAGATAGAAGGGTTGGGGTCAGACTGGGTAATGGAAGATGGAGTACTGAAATATCAAGGCAGAATCTTTGTGCCCTCTGCTGTTAGAGGCGATGTTATGAAAGAGTTCCATTACTCCAAACTAGCAGTGCACCCCGGGGGTACAAAGATGTATCACGACTTAAAACGGCAGTTTTACTGGGTCGGGATGAAGAGGGAAGTAGCGGAGTTCATAGAAAAGTGCTTAACGTGTCAGCAAGTAAAGGCAGAGCATCAAAGGCCAGCCGGGCTACTACAGCATTTGCCTGTATCAGAGTGGAAGTGGGAACACGTAACTATGGACTTCGTGTCTAGGTTGGCAAGAATAAGAAGGAGCTGTGATACTATTTGGGTAATCGTGGATAGATTAACAAAGTCAGCTCACTTCTTAGCTATGAAGATGACAGACTCCCTGGATTCCCTAGCCCGGTTGTATATTAGAGAAATTGTAAAGTTACATGGCACGCCAGTCTCTATTGTCTCAAACCGAGATTCTCGTTTTGTTTCCTGCTTCTGGCAAAGTTTCCAAGCAGCTATGGGGACAGACTTATGCTTTAGTACCGCCTTTCATCCCCAAACTGATAGCTAGACAGAAAGAACTATTCAAGTGCTAGAAGATATGCTCCGAGCTTGCGTCTTGGACTTTAAAGGAAGTTGGGAGGATCATTTGCCACTGGTGGAGTTTGCTTACAATAATAGCTACCAAGCCAGTATCGGCATGGCTCTATTTGAAGCCTTATATGGTAGGCCGTGTAGATCCCCAGTGTGCTGGACATAAGTCAGAGAAGCAACTATTATGGGACTGGACATGGTTTGGGAAACAAATGAGAAAGTAAAACTGATCAGACAACGGTTAGAGACAGCCCAGATCCAACAGAAGAGTTATGCGGACCAGCGTAGACGACCTTTAGAATTTCAAGTGGGAAATCACGTGTTTTTGAAGGTGTCACCCCGCAAGGGGCAATTCCGCTTTGGCAAGTGAGGAAAGTTGTCTCCCCGCTACATTGGTCCGTTTGAGGTACTAGCTCGGGTAGGAGAAGTAGCCTACAGACTGGCGCTGCCACCACAACTATCGGGGATACACGAAGTGTTTCATGTTTCCATGTTGCGGAAATATATTCCGGACCCCTCACATGTGCTGAATTGGGAAGAGTTGGAAGTAGACTCCGATGCTAAGTGAGGTCGGTTCAAATTCTAGGCACTCGAGACCAGGTGCTTTGGGGTAAGATTATTCCATTGGTACGAGTGTTATGGAAACATCATGACGTTGAAGAGTCCACGTGGGAACGTGAATCCGAAATGCGAGACCGATTGCCTGAGTTGTTTTCTTAACTTATGTAACTTTTGAATGTACTGATATATTGATATTAGTGTAATAAAATTTCGAGGATGAAATTTTTGTAAGGAGGGAAGACTATGATACCCTGGGTTCTCGAGAGGAATGAAAATGGCATTTGAATTGAATCAGGATGAGTTTGTATGTGTACTGGGTGTTTGGAGACCAAAAATTGATAGGTTCATGTGTTGAGGTAAGGTAGGAGGTTCGGGCCAAAATTGGCCTCGGTGGGCGCCCGAGCCCATGCCTAGGCGGGCGCCCAGCGAGCGTGCGCCCGTGAGGTGTCCCCGAGGAGAAGCCCGAGGAGAAGCTACAAACACCAGGCCCAAACCACTCTCGGCGGGCGCCCAAGCCCGTGCTCAGGCGGGCACCCAAGCCGCATGCGCCGAAGAAGTTTTGGGCCGTGCGCCCGAGCTGGTCCAGTATGCTTCCCCCTTGTCCGACTATTTGAATTGTGAAGTGGAAATTTTGACCAAGTCAACTCCAATGTACTTTGACCAGACCTTGGTCATGGGAGAGGAGAGGAGATCCGGCTAAACATCATTGGAAGACCATTTCTCTTGTTTTCTTTTCCAATTTGGCTTTTGTGGAGTTGGTATTTCCATTAAATGTGGTGGGACCAAGGACATTTAATTAGGAAGACTTTGCTACCTTGTGTATATATGTATATAAGAGATGAATTATGGTGGTGGGGAGTTTGGCCGGCCATATTAAGAAGATATATATATATTGTGTTAGTTGAAGAACTTCCATGTGGAAACTTATGATTGGTTCTTGAGAACTCCATTTAGTTTGGCTAACCAAATTGGTTAGGAAAGTTGAAGGAAATGGTTGAGAAGAAACTAACTTGACCAATGGAGTTAGAAGAGGCTTGAAAGCCAAGTCTTACCTGAGAATGTTAAAAGCATTTGGCCCTTTCACTTTACTCCATTTCGGAACACCACCAAAGTAACTCTTGAGAGCTAAACTTAGAGAGAGAGAGAGAGGGGCATTCGGCCAAGGAAGAGAAGGAAGAAAGGGAAGAAGAAAGAAGAAGAAAGGAAGAAGAAGAGAAGGAGAAGGAAAACTTCTTGAATCAGTGGTAAGCCCACCTTGTCTTAGATCTACTTAAAAGACCTTTTGTTTGGGTTCTAGTTGTATGGTGATGAACTAAGAAGAAACCTTAGTTTTCTTGAAGGATGTTAGTGATCTTAAGAAAATGAAAAAGAGTTTGGAAGAAGAGCTCATAAATTCACCTTGGAACCAAAAAGAAGTTGATTTCCACTTCCTTTCAAAGCCTTCAAATTTTGGCCAAGAGAGAGAGGTAGGAAGTACCTCACTTCCTTAATATTTATTATATTGTAGATGATCGTCATGAAACAAATTTTGTGTTGTGATGTGTTGGAACCTAGAAATGAACTATTTGATGATCTAGGGTAAGTTGAGATGTGTGAATAACCTAGGCTTATATGGTGTTAAATTGGTGACCTAGAATTGATGAAAATGAATTTAGTAGCCTAGGGATGTTGAAATTAGCTATGGTGATTTGAGAATTTACTAACTTGCTCAATTTAGCCTCAAATGGAAATACAGAAATGTTTGGTAATAAGTGGTATATTGAACCTTCATTTAAGCCTAGAAACGTTAGTTAAATGTGTATGGAAGGTGCCTTGATCATTCTTACAAATTCTCTAAATTTTGTGGCTTAAAGTGAACTATTGAATGCAAAAATTGAGAAAAATACTACAAGTTTTCCTTTAGCAAAAACTGAAAATTTTCTTGTTTAAAGTGGTGTATTTGAGTTGAAGTCAATGTGGTTCAAATGGCATTGCATTTGGAGTCCATTTGCTATTTTTAAGTCAATATTATAATAAAATAAATAGTTTATGATAATGGTTGAATGATGTGATGAATGATGAGCTCAAGTGTTCTGAAAAGATAAAATTTGTTGATTTTGAACGGGGATAGTGGGGTACGAAAAAATAGGAAGGGTCTTGAGATATCCTCGGGTTGAAAGACCCGGAACCTGCATAAGGTTGGTGTTCGTACCAGTAGGTTAGTAGCCTACGAAATGATTCGTATATTTGGCGTATCGTAGCCCTGGACCGCGATCCTAAAGATTCAGTGATACAACCGTGATTCATTTGGCGTAGCGTCGCCCTGGGCTGAGATCCTAAAGCACGCTTGAGTTGTACCCACCCAGGTGTTTATGTGTGAAAATGTGGAAATGATATCAAGTGAAAAATCTAAACTTTGCATGCTATTGAGGTTGCAGAAATGGCTATATTGTTTATGAATTATATCAATTGCTTACACCATGTATAACATGTTTATTACTTCAATGGTGCATATTATCTTTTGGTGCTTCTAAACTGCATGCATACATCATATACATATTATTGCAAAGTGTCATGAGTACACGCATTTAGTGCTCACACCCCTACAGACGCCCTTGCAGGATCCACACAGGGGAGACCAGAGGAGCCTTAAGTCCAGCTAGATGACTTTACAAAGAGGGTCACACAAGTGCAGCCATTTCGTATTTTGATGAATGTATACTTGAAAGAAGAAATTGAAAGTCATGTAATTATGTATGTTGGTTATGAGATGGAGATGGCCTTATGGCTAGTGATGTATATTTGTTTTGGGTTTGGAGGATGTATATGTATTTTGCCTTTTGGGATTGTAATGGCCTTAAGGCCCGTTTATAGAACTTATATCTTTTGTTTTACTCTAAGTTCCTTGTTGTTAGCTATACTAGCTAGATTGATGAGATGAGAATGTATGTTTTGGTTGATGTTAGAGTGGTGGATGCATGTTATATTCAGGTTTACTTGCAACAGGTCCAGGTTTTAAACCATTTAGGCCTTTATGTAGTAGGGGAGGTTTTGTGGGTCCGTTGCGTGACCGCAGCGTTACTCTGATGTTGTTAACCCGAGTTCTCATGTTATGTGTGTTTCACTCACCCCACGGGTCCCCGGGCTCAGGGCGTGATAGGATGGTATTAGAGCCTAGATCAGAATACCTAGGGGCATGGAATGTCATGCATATCATCTTGTGCGCTTATGTGTTTCAGTGCTTTTACTAGCCTTATGTTATGTAGCTTCGCGTACTTTTATTGGTGACTTATTGGTGGCACTTATCTTGGTTACTTATGTTGTGATATGTAGAATGCCACCGAGACACGGAGTAGATATGCGAGGCCGTGGTCGGGGCCGAGGTCGAGGTCGGGGCCGAGGTCGAGGTCGGGGCCGAGGTAGAGGAGTGGGCAGAAGAGGGGCTCTTGCCCAAGAACCAGCGCTCAGTGCGTCCATCCAGCAGGAGCAGGAGGCGCAATATAATGCGGTAACCGAAATTCCGTAGATGGCTGGGGCTGGAGAAATGCCCTTGAGGTGCCTGTAGCGCCCCAGCTGGCAGTTGCCGATGCCGGAGTTTTTTTTCCAGCAGATGGCTGCAGCCATAGCAGCCTTGGCTGGCGGAGTAAGGGCAGGACCACCGCCACTAGGACAGATAAGTGCCACGGCCCTAGAAAAGTTTCAGAGGATGAAGCCTCCCACATACGATGGTGTGGCGGATACAAAGGTGGCCAAGAAATTTATTGACCGCTGTGAAAAGGTACTAGCGGCAATGGAAATTATGGAGCCTGCTACACTGATAGCTTTGATCACCTTTCAGTTGGAAGGCAGGGCCTCAGCATAGTGGGATCATGTGAAGGAGACGGGAAGAGTTGCGGGCCTTTCGTGGGAGCAATTCAAAGAGAGATTCTGGGATAATTTCTTCCCACAGCCCTATGAGATGCCAAAAAGAGGGAGTTTGCTAATTTGATCCAGGGTAATATGTCTGTGTTGGACTATGAAAGAAAGTTTACTGCCCTGTCCAAGTATGCACCTGAGTTAATCCCCACGACCCGTTTTAAGTACAAAAATTTTGAAAGAGGATTGAAACCAGCATTGAGGAACAGGATGGTGCCCCTTAGTCTGAATAATTATGAGACGCTGGTTGACAGAGCCATGGCAGTGGAGGCCGATTTGAATGAGACCAGAACGATGATAGAGGACTGACGTAGCCGAAGTATGGGGAGCCAGCAGGAAAGGGAGAGCAGAAAGAAGTTCAAGGGGAGTGCATCCACCTCTCAGATGCAGCCCCCGCAATCAAGCAGTGCGATCCCCAGATAGACAAGGAGAGGAGAAGGATCGGCCCTCGGACAGCCCCTTTGCTACCACTGTCGCCAGCCAGGGCATATGAGATCTGAATGTTCCTTGTTGAGGCAACAGAGATCGGCCAGCAGACCTAGTAGTGGGCCGATGGTGGACAACCGAATATGTTACTGGTGCGGGCAGGCGGCCCACATCCAGAGGTATTGCCCGCAGCCTGTGGTTGAGAGGGGAGGAAGGATGGAGCCCCGGGGTCAAAGCTACCAGGGCAGTCGTTCCTCGACATCTGTGCAATAGCCATTCTAGCCGAGATGTCACGCCCCGAGTCCGGGGACCCAGGGGGTGAGTGTAAAACATTCATAACATGAAACATGGTTCCAATATCAGAGCTAACTCACCGGTCACGCAGTGGACCCACAAAATAAATTGGCTATATAACGGCCTAAAATTTTGATTAATGGGGGTACCTAATAGACAACCTGTGCAAGATATATATCTATTGGCTGCC
>JAVXUM010143761.1:0-16559 GCA_035590655.1 Pouteria glomerata | reverse complement strand
CCGAAAGCTTTGAATGGGCATAAGTTCTCGCTCAGGTATCCGATTTAGGTGAATTTCTTTTTTATTTCTTGTATTTTTTCAAGATCTATGCAAGCAAATTGAAAAAAAGGAAAAAACCAAAAAAAAATATTGACCCAAAAACTGTGCACGACCATAAATTTCTGCCCGCTTGTCCATTTAAGGCAATGTTTTTGTTTTTTTGGTTTTTTCAATTTAGTCACATATATCTCAAAAAAAATACATTTTATCCAAAAAAATTCGACTAAATCGGACACTCGGGTAGAGAGTTTTGGCCGTGCGCAATTTCACTAACGATTATTTTTTTTTTCTATTTTTCTGTTTGGTTGTGAATATCTCAAAAAAATACGTGAAAAAAAAAATTCGCCTAAATCGGACTCCCGAGCTGAAAGTTATGGCCGTGCAAAATTTTGTTTGGTCACTTTAGTTAAACCTTATATCCCAAAAACTTTGAATGGCCAGAACTTTATTTGGTTTTTTCTTTTTTTTTTTTTCTGATTAGTCGAGTAAATCTCAAACAAATACGTGAAATAAAAAAAAAAATCGTCTAAATTGGACACCCGGGCTGAAAATTATGGCCGTGCGAAGTTTGTTTGGTCACTTTGGTTAATCTGGATACCCCAAAAATTTGAATGGCCATAATTTCTCGCTCGTGTGTCCGATTTAGATGAATTTATTTTTGATTTCATATATTTTTTCGAGATCTATGCGACCAAACTAAAAAAAATAGAAAAAACCAAAAAAAATATCAGCACCAAAACTGCTCACGGCCATAACTTTCTGCCCTCGTGTCTAGTTTAGGAGATTTTTTTTTTTTTTGTTTTTTTGGGCTTTTTTCAATGTAGTCACATAAAGCTCGAAAAGATACATGAAATAAAAAAAAATTCATCTACATCAGACACTCGGACAGAGAGTTATGGCCGTGCACGTTTTGTTATTGAATTTTATTTTTGCTTTTTCCTATATTTTTCTATTTGGTCGCCTAGATCTTGAAAAAATACGTGAAATCAAATAATAATTCGCCTAAATCGGACTCCCGGGCTGAAAGTTATGGCCGTGCGAAATCTTGTTTGGTCACTTTTGTTAAGTTTTATACTCCGAAAACTTTGAATGCCCACAATGTTTTGCTCGGGTGTCCGATTTAGGTAATTTTTTTTTATTTCATGTATTTTTTCGAGATCTATGCGACCAAACTGAAAAAAAGGAAAAAACAAAAAAGATATTGACTCAAAAACTGTGCATGGCCATAACATTCTGCCCGCATGTCCTATTTAGGCGATTTCTTTTTGGTTTTTTCGATTTTTTTCAATTCAGTCACATAAATCTCGAAAAAATACATTTTATTGAAAAACATTCTCCTAAAACGGACACTCAGGCAGAGAGTTATGGCTGTGCGAAGTTTTGTTTGGTAACTTTAGTTAAGCTTTATACCCCGAAAACTTTGAATGGTCATAACTTTTTGCTCGGGTGTTCGATTTAGGTGAATATTTTTTTTATTTCATGTATTTTTTCGAGATCCATGCGACCAAAAACAGAAAAAACCTAAAAAATATCGGCGCCAAAACAACGCACGGCCATAACTTTCTGTCCACATGTTTGATTTAGGTGATTTTATTTTAGTTTTTTAGTTTTTTTCAATTTAGTCACATAGCTCTCGAAAAAATTACATGAAATAAAAAAAAATTTCGTATAAATTAGACACCCGAGCAGAAAGTATAAGGCCGTGCGCAGATTTACTGCTGAATTATTTTTTGTTGGTTTTTTTATTTTTTTTTTCTATTTAGTCACGTAGATCTCGAAAAATTACGTGAAATAAAAAAAATGGCCAAAATCAGACTCCTGGGCTAAAAGTTAAGGCCATGCGAAGTTTTGTTTGATTATTTTAGTTAAGCTTTATACACCAAAAAGTTTGAATGGCCATAACTTTTCACTTGGGTGTCCGATTTAGGTGAATTTTTTTATTTCATGTATTTTTTCGAGATGCATGTGACCGAACAGAAAAAAACAGAAAAAACCAAAAAACATATTGGTGTCTAAACTACGCACGACCATTACTCTCGCTCGCGTGTCTGAGTAGGGCAATTTTTTTTATTTTTTTAGTTTTTTATAATTCAGTCACCTAGATCTCGAAAAAATACATAAAATGAAAAAAAAAAATTGCCTAAATTGGACACACAGGCAGAGAGTTTTGGTCGTGCGCAGTTTTGCTGCCAATTTTTTTTTTTTTTGGTTTTCTCTATTTATTTTATTTGATCGCGTAGATCTCGAAAAAATACGTGAAATCAAAAACAAGTTCACCAAAATCGGACTCCCCGGTTAAAAGTTATTGCCATGGGAAGTTTTGTTTGGTCACTTTAGTTAAGTTTTATATACCAAAAAATTTAGATGGCCATAACTTTTTGCTCAGGTGTCCAAGGTGACTTTTTTTTGTTTCGTGTTTTTTTTTTTTGAGATCTATGTGACCAAATTGAAAAAAAAAAATAGAAAAAACCAAAAAAAATATCGACTCTGAAACTGCACACTACCATAACTCCGATTTAGGTGATTATTCTTTTGTTTTTTTGATTTTTTCAGCTTAGACACATAGGTATCGAAAAAATACATAATCAAAAAAAAATTTGCTTATATCAGAAACCCAAGCAGAGAGTTATGGCCTTGCCCTGTTTTGCTGCCAAAATTTGTTTTTTGGTTTTTTTTGTTTTTTCCATTTGGTCGTGTAGATCTCGAAAAAATATGTGAAATTAAAAAAAATATTCACCTAAATCGGACCCCTATGCTAAAACTTATGGCGGTGCGAAGTTTTTTCTGGTTATTTTGGTTGAGTTTTATACCCTGAAAACTTTGAATGGCCATAACGTTTCGCTCGGGTATCCGATTCAGGTGAACTTTTTTTTAATTTCATGTATTTTTTCGAGATCTATGTGACCAAACAAAAAAAAAATGAAACAAACCAAAAAAAATATTGGTGCCAGAACTGTGCACGGCAATAACTTTCTACCCATGTGTCCAATTTAGGTGATTTTTTTTTTTGTTTTTTTCCTTTTTTTCAATTTATTCACATAGATCTCGAAAAAATACATGAAATGAAAACTAAATTTGCTTAAATCGGATACCCGGGCAGAAAGTTATGACCGTACGCAGTTTTGCTACCGACTTTTTTTTTTTTGGTTTTTTTTCTTTAGCTGCGTAGATCACGAAAAAATACATGAAATCAAAAAATATTTCACCTAAATCGGACTTCCGAGCTGAAAGTTATGGCGGTGCGAAGTTTTATCTAGTAAACTTAGTTAAGCTTTATACCTCGAAAACTTTGATTGGCCATAACTTTTTGCTCAGGTGTTGGATTTTCGAGATCTACGCGACCAAACTGAAAAAAGGGAAAAAACTAAAAACACTGTCTGCGCCAAAACGGCGCACAGCCATAACTTTCTTCCCTCGAGTCCGATATAGGCAATTTTTTTTTGGTTATTTCGGTTTTTTTCAATTCAAACACATAGATCTTGAAAAAATACATTTTATAAAAAAAATATTTGCCTAAATCGGACACATGAGCAGAGAGTTATGGCTGTGCCCAGTTTTGCTGCCAAATTTTTGTTTTTCATTTTTTTCTATTTTCATCTGTTTGGTTGCGTAGATCTCAAAAAAATACATGAAATAAAAAAAAAATGTCGCCCAAATCAAACTTCCAAGCTGAAAGTTTTGGCCGTGCAAAATTTTGCTTGGTTATTTTAGTTGAGTTTCATATCCCGAAAACTTTGAATGGCAGTAACTTTTCGCTCGGGTGTCCGATTTGGGTAAATATTTTTTGATTTCATGCATTTTTTTCGAGATCTATGCGATCAAACTTAAAAAAACCGAAAAAATCATAAAAAATATCGGCGCCAAAACTGCGAACGGCCATAACTTTCTACCTGCGTGTCCGATTTAGGCAATTTTTTTTTTATTTTCTTGATTTTTTAGATTTAGTCACATATATCTCGAAAAAATAAGTGAAATACAAAAAGCTCCACCTAAGTCGGACACCTGGGCATAGAGTTATGGCCGTGCGCAATTTTCCTGCCGAATTTTGTTTTGTTTTTTCGTTTTTTTTTTTTTTTTTCCGTTTGGCCGAGTAAATCTCAAAAAAATATGTGAAAGAAAAAAATTTGACTAAATCGGACACCCAAGCTGAAAATTATGGCCGTGCGAAGTTTTGCTTGGTCACTTTAATTAAGCTTTATACACTGAAAACTTTGAATTGCCATAATTTCTTGCTCGGGTGTCCAATTTAGGTGAATTTGTTTTGGATTTTAAATATTTTTTCGAGATCTACGCGACCAAACTGAAAAAAACAAAAAAAAACCAAAAAAAAATATTGGCGCCAAAACTGCACTAGGCCATAACTTTCTGCCAGCGAGTCCAATTTAGGCAATTTGTTTTTGTTTTTTTTTTTTTTTGGGTTTTTTCAATGTAGCCACAGATCTCGAAAAAATACATGAAATAAAAAAAAATTAGCCTACATCGGACACCCAGATAGAGAGTTATGGCCATGCACAATTTTACTGCTAAATTTTATTTTTTGGTTTTATCTGTTTTTTTCTGTTAAGTCGTGTAGATCTAGAAAAAAATATGTGAAATCAAAAAACAATTTGCCTTAATCAAACTCCCGGGCTGAAAGTTATGGCCGTGCGAAATCTTGTTCGGTCACTTTAGTTAAGCTTTATATTTTGAAAACTTTGAATGGCCATTATTTTTTGCTCGGGTGTCTGATTTAGGTGATTTTTTTTTTTATTTCCTATATTTCATCGAGTTCTATGCGACCCAATGGAAAAATACAAAAAAAATCAAAAAAATATTAGCGCCAACACTACGCACGACCATAACGTTTTGTACACGTGTCCGATTTGGGAGATTTGTTTTTGTTTTTTTTAGTTTTTGTCAATTTAGACACATAGATCTCGAAAAAATACGTAAAATAAAAAACAATTCGCCAAAATCGGACTCCTGGGCTGAAAGTTATGGCCGTGCGAAGTTTTGTTTGTTATTTTATTGAGCTTTATACCCCTAAAACTTTGAATGGCCATAACTTTTCGCTCGGGTATCTGATATAAGTGAATTTTTTTTATTTTATGTATTTTTTCGAGATCTATGCAACCAACCTGAAAAATAGGAAAAAACCCAAAAAAAAAAAAAATTGGCACCAAAATTGCGCATGGCCATTACTTTCTGCCCGCTTGCCCGATTTAGGTGATTTTTTTTGCTTTTTCGATTTTTTTCAATTTAGTCACATATATCTCGAAAAAATACATAAATGGAAAAAAATTTTGCCTAAATCGGACACCCAGGCAGAGAGTTATGGCTGAGTGCAATTTTGCTGCCGAATTTTGTTTTGGTTTTTCCTCCTTTTTTTTTTTTTCTATTTGGTCGCGTAGATATCAAAAAAATATGTGAAATCAAAAAAATATTCACCTAAATCAGACTCCCAGGCTGAAAGTTATGGCCGTGCGAAGTTTTATTTGGTCACTTTAGTTAAGCTTTATACCCCAAAAACTTTGAATGCCTATAACCTTTCGCTCAGGTGTCGGATTTTGGTGAATTGTTTTTTGATTTCATGTATTTTCCCGAGATCTCTGCGACCAAACTGAAAAAAAAAAAATAAAAAAAACCAAAAAAAATATCAGCGCCTAAACTGAGCACGGCCATAACTTTCTGCTTGCGTGTCTGATTTAGGCAATTATTCTTTGGTTTTCTCAATTTTTTTCAATTCAGTCACATAGATCTCGAAAAAATACATTTTATCAAAAAAAAATTTGCCTAAATCGGACAACCAAGAAAAGAGTTATGGCCGTGCGTAGTTTGCAACCAAATGTTTTTTTGTTTTTTCTTTGTTTTTACCAGTTTGATCGCGTAGATCTCGAAAAAATACGTGAAATAAAAAACATTCGCCTAAATCGGAGTCCTGGGCTGAAAGTTATGGTCGTGCGAAGTTTTGTTTGGTTATTTTAGCTGAGTTTCATACCCAGAAAACTTTGATTGGCCACAACTTTTCGCTCGGGTGTCCGATTTAGATGATTTTTTTTTGATTTCGTGTTTTTTTTTTTTTTGAGATCTATGCGACCAAACTAAAAAATGTAGAAAAAACTAAAAAAAAATATCGCGGCCAAAACTGCATACGGCCATAATTTTTTATCTGCGTGTCCGATTTAAGAGATTTTTTTTTTGTTTTTTCAATTTCTTTCAATTTAGACACAAAGATCTAGAAAAAATACATGAAAAAAAAAAGAATTCGCCTAAATCGGACTCTCAGGCTAAAAGTTTAGGCCGTGCGAAATTTTGTTTGGCCACTTTAGTCAAGCTTTATACCCTGAAAATTTTGAATTGTCATAACTTTTAGCTTGGGTGTCCGATTTGCTTGAATTTTATTTATTTCATGTATTTTTTTGAGATCTATGCGACCAAACTGTGAAAAAAAAAAAAGAAAAATAAAACATATCGGCGCCAAAACGGCGCACGGCACGGCCGTAACTTTCTACCCGCGTGTCCGAATTGGGCGATTTGTTTTTTTGTTTTTTTGGTTTTTTTCAATTTAGTCACATAGATCTCGAAAAAATACATGAAGTAAAAAAATTTTTTTTCCTAAATCTGACGCCCGGGCTGATAGTTATGGCCGTGCGTAGTTTTGCTGATGAATTTTTTTTTTTTTGGGTTTTTCTTTTTTTTTTTTTTTTTCTCTTTGGTCGCGTAAATCTCAAAAAAAATGCGTGAAATCAAAAAAATATTCGCTAAAATCGGTCTCCCAAGCTGAAAGTTATGGTCGTGTGAAATTTTGTTTGGTCACTTTAGTTAAGCTTTATACCCCGAAAACTTTGAATGCTCATAACTTTTCGCTTAGGTGTCAATTTAAGTGAACTATTTTTATTTCAAGTATTTTTTTGAGATTTATCTGACCAATCTAAAAAAAATAGAAAAATAAAAAAAATATCAACTCCAAAACAGCGCAAAACTGTAACTTTATGTTCACGTGTCCTATTTAGGCGATTTGTGTCTTGTTTTTTAGTTTTTTTTCAATCTAGAGACGTAGATCACAAAAAAATACTTGAAATAAAAAAAAAAATTCGCCTAAACCGAACACCTGGTAAAATGAAAAAAAATAGAAAAAACCAAAAAGCGTAACAGCGCCAAAGTTACGTATGGCCATAACTTTCTACCTGAGTGTCCTATTTAGGCGATTTGTTTTTTGTCTTTTCAGTTTTTTTCAATTTAGTCACATAAATCTCGAAAAAATACGTGAAATCAAAAAAAAAATTTGCCTAAATCTGACGCCAAGGCTGAGAATTATGGCCATGCATAGTTTTGCTGTCGAATTTTTTTTTTTTTATTTTTCTTTTCTATTTCTATTTGTTCGCGTAAATCTCGAAAAAATACGTGAAATCAAACAAATGTTACCTAAATCGGACAACCGGGTAGAGAGTTATGGCCGTGCGCAGTTTTGCTACCAAATTTTTATTTTTAATTTTTTATTTTTTTATTTTTTCTGTTTGGTCGTGTAGATCTAGAAAAAATATGTGAAACCAAAAAATAATTTGCCTAAATCAGACTCCCGGCCTGAAAGTTATGGCTATGCGAAATCTTGTTTGGTTACTTTAGTTAAGCTTTATACCCCGAAAACTTTGAATGGCTATAACTTTTCGCTCGGGTGTCCAATTTAGGTGAATATTTTTTTATTTCAGGTAATTTTTCGAGATCTATGCGACCAAGCTGAAAAAAAATAGAAAAGACCCAAAAAAATATCAGTGCCAAAATTGCGCATGGCGGTGTAAAGTTATGGCCGTGCAAACAAATATCGGACTCCAGGGCTTACAGTTATGGCCGTGCAAAGTTTTGTTTGGTCATTTTAGTAAGCTTTATACCCCGAAAACTTTGAATGACCACAACTTTTCGCTCAGGTGTCCGATTTAGGTGAATTTTTTTTTCGATTTCATGTATTTTTTGAGATCTATCCGACCAAACTGAAAAACAGAAAAACCCAAAAAAAATATCAGCCCTAAAACTGTGCTTGGCCATAACTTTCTGCCCGCGTGTCTGATTTAGGCTGTTTTTTTTTTTTTTTTTAGTTTTTGTGATTTTTATCAATTCTGTTACATATGTGTCGGAAAAAATACATGAAATCAAAAAGAAATTCACCTAAATCGGACACCGGTGCAGAGAGTTATGGCCCTGTGCAGTTTTGCTGTAGGATTTTTTTTTTTTTTTTGGTTTTTTCTGTTTGCTCGCGTAGATCTTGAAAAAATAGGTGAATTCAAAAAAAAATTCGCCTACATCGGACTCCAGGGCTGAAAGTTATGGCCGTGCGAGATTTTGTTTGGTCACTTTAGTTACGTTTTATACCCCGAAAACTTTGAATGGCCATAATTTTTTGCTCGGGTGTCCAATTTAGGTGAATTTTTTTATTTCATGTATTTCTTCGAGATCTATGTGACCAAACTGAAAAAAAAGTAGAAAAAACCCAAAAAACTATCAGCGATAGAACTGCGCACGGCCAAAACTTTCTACCCACGTGTCCGATTTAGGCATTTTGTTTTAGGTTTTTTTCGGCTTCCTTAAGTTTAGTCACATATATCTCGAAAAAATACGTGAAATAAAAAAAATATTTGCCTAAATCGGACACCCGGGCAGAGAGTTATGGCCGAGCGTAGTTTTACTGGCGAATTTTATTTTTGGTTTTTTCTGTTTTTTTGTTTGGTCACGTAGATCTCTAAAAAATTCATGAAATCAAAAAAATATTCACCTAAATCGGACTCTCGGGCTTAAAGTTATGGCCATACGCAATTTTGTTTGACTTTAGTTAAGCTTCATACCCCGAAAAATTTGAATGACCATAGTTTTTCGCTCGGGTGTCCGATTTAGATGAATTTTTTTTTATTTTCTTTTTTTTTTTCGAGATCTATGCGACCAAACTGAAAAAATCTAAATACCCAAAAAAAAATATTGGCCCCAAAACTATACATGCCCACAACTTTCTACCCGCGTGTCTGATTTAGGCTATTTTTTTTTTGTTTTTTCGGTTTTTATCAATTCAGTCATATAGATCTCGAAACAATACATGAGATCAAAAAGATATTTGCCTAAATCAGACACCCGGGCAGAGAGTTATAGCCGTCTACAGTTTTGCCGCTGAATTATGCTTTTGGTTTTTTCCACTTTTTTTCTGCTTGGTCACGTAGATCTCAAAAAAATAAGTGAAATCATAACACAATTCGCCTAAATCGGACTCCCGGGCTAAAAGTTATGGCCGTGGGAAGTTTTGTTTGGTCACTTTAGTTAGGTTTTATACACCGAAAACTTTGAATGGCCATAACATTTTGCTCGGTTGTCCGATATAGGTGATTTTTTTTTTTATTTCATGTATTTTTTCAAGATCTATGCGACCAAACTGAGAGAAAATGAAATAACTAAAAAAAATATCGGCGCCAAAACCGCACACGGCCATAACTCTCTACCTGCGAGTCCAATTTAGGCAATTTTTCCACAGAAACTTTGAATAGCCAAAACTTTTCGCTCGGGTGTCCGATTTAGGTGATTTTTTTTATTTCATGTATTTTTTTGAGATCTATGCGACCAAAATGAAAAAAATAGAAAATATGTGAAATTAAAAAAATAAAAAATACGTGAAAAGAATTATTTTTTGTCTTTTCAATTTTTTTTAAATTTATTCATATAGATCTCAAAAAATATATGAAATCAAAACAAAATTTGCCTAAATCGGACACCCGGGTGGAGAATTATGGCCATGCGCAATTTTGTAGCTGAATTTTTTTCTCAGTTTTTTTTGTTTTTTTTTTCTCTTTAGTCGCGTAGATCTTGAAAAAATGCATGTGATAAAAAAAATTCACCTAAATTGGACTCCCGGGCTGAAAGTTATGGCATTTGTTAAACTCTATACCCCAAAAACTTTGAATGGCCATACCTTTTCGCTTGGGTATCCGATTTAGGTGAATTTTTTTTATTTCATGTATTTTTTTGAGATCTATGTGACCAACCAGAGAAAAAAAAAAAAAAAGAAAAAACCAAAAAAAATCAGTGCCAAAACTGTGCATGGCCATAACTTGCTGCCCGCGTATCCGATTTAGATAATTTTTTTTTATTTTTTTAGTTTTTTTTCAATTTAGTGACATAGATCTCAAAAAATACATAAAATTAAAAGAAATTCACCTAAATCAGACACCTGGGTAGAGAGTTATGGTCGTTCGTAGTTTTTGTGAGATCCCACATCGGTTGGGAAGGGAAACGAAGCCTGCCTAATAAGTAGGGGGTGGAAACCTTCCCACTGTGGAGGCCTTTTGGGGGAGCATTAGGGTAGCCCTCGGCAAGAACAAACCGTGAGACTATGCCGGGGAGAGACTCGAGGGGCCAAAGTGGACAATATCTTTAGGCGGCAGTGGTCCTGGGCTATTACAAATGGTATCAGAGCATGTGCCGGATTGGTGTGCCAGCAGGGACGCTGGGCTCCTAAGGGGGTGGATTGTGAGATCCCACATCAGTTGGGAAGGGGAACAAAGCCTGCCTAATAAGTAAGGGATGGAAACCTTCCCACTGAGGGGGTCTTTTGGGGGGGCACTGAGGTAGTCCTTGCCAAGAATAAAACCGTGAGGCTGTGCCGGGGAGAGACCCGAGGGGTCAAAACGAACAATATCTTTACGCGGTAGTGGTCCTGTGCTGTTACAGTTTTGCTGCGGAATTTATTTTTGGTTTTTTCTGTTTGTTTGCATAATTCTTGAAAAAATACGTGAAATGAAAACAAATTCGTCTAAACCGAACTCCCGGGCTGAAAGTTATGACTGTGCGAAGTTTTGTTTGGTCACTTTAATTAAGATTTATATCTCGAAAACTTTGAATGGCCATAACTTTTCACTCGGGTGTTCGATGTAAGTGTATTTTTGATTTCATGTATTTTTTAGAGATCTATGCGACCAAACAGAAAAAAATAGAAAAAACCAAAAAAAAATATCGGCGCCGAAATAGCGCACGACCATAACTTTCTTGCCGCATGTCCAATTTAAGTACTTTTTTTTGTTTTTTCTATTTTTTTTTTTCAATTTAGTCACATAGATCTCGAAGAAATACATGAAATAAAAAAAAATCACCTAAATCTGACACCCAGGCAGAGAGTTATGGCCGTACGCAGTTTGTTACCGAATTTTTTTCTGTTTGCTCGCGTAGATCTCGAAAAAATACGTGACATCAAAAAAAATTCACCTAAATCGGACACTTGGGCTGAACGTTATGGCCGTGCGAAGTTTTGTTTGGTCACTTTAGTTAAACCATAGCTTTCTGCCCTCGTGTCCGATTTAGTCGATTTGTTTTGGTTTATTCGGTTTTTTATCAATACTGTCACATAGATCTCAAAAAAATACATGGAATCAAAAATAAATTCGCCTAAATCGGACACCCGGGCATAAAGTTATGGCCGTGCATAGTTTTGCTGCAAAATTTTTCTTTTGGTTTTTTCTGTTTTTTACTATTTGCTAGCACAGAGATCGAAAAAATAAATGAAACCAAAAAATTATTCGCCTACGTTGGACTCAAGGTTAGAAAGTTATGGCCGTACGAAGTTTTGTTTGGTCACTTTAGCTAAGTTTTATACCCCGAGAACTTTGAATGGCTATAACTTTTTGCTCGAGTGTCCGATTTAGGAGAATTTTTTTTATTTCATGTATTTTTTCAAGATCTATGTGACTAAACCGAAAAGGACAGAAAAAACCAAAAAAATTATTGGCGCCAAAACTACGCACGGCCAAAACTTTTGGCCCACGTGTCAGATTTAGGCTTTTTTTTTTTTTGTTTTTTTAGGTTTTATCAATTCAGTCACATAGATTTTAGAAAAATACATAAAATCAAAAAGAAATTGGCCGAAATTGGACACCCAGGCAGAGAGTATGGCCGTGTGCAGTTTTGCTGCAGAATATTTTTTTTTTTGTTTTTTCCATTTTTATCTGTTTGCTTGCGTAGAGCCCGAAAAAATACGCGAAATCAAAAAACAATTCACCTGCGTCGGACTCTACGGCTAAAAATTATGGTCGTGCGAATTTTTGTTTGGTCACTTTAGTTAAGCTTTATACCCCAAAACTTTTGAATGGCCACAACTTTTCGCTCGGGTGTCCGATTTAGGTGAATTATTTTTATTTCCTGTATTTTTTTGAGATGTATGCGACCAAACCGAAGAAAATAGAAAAAACCCAAAAAAATATTGGCGGCAAAACTGCGCACGGCCATAATTTTCTGCCCGTGTATCCGATTTAGGCAATTGTTTTTTTGTTTTTCGATTTTTTTCAATTTAATTACATAGATCTCGAAAAAATACATAGAATCAAAAAAATTCGCCCAAATCAGAAGGGTGAGCAGAGAGTTATGGCCATACGCAGTTTTGCTACCAATTTTTTTTTTTTGTTTTGACTGTTTGGTCTCATAGATCTCAAAAAAATAAGTGAAATAAAAAAAAAAAATTTACCTATGTTGGACTCTCAGGCTGAACGTTATGGCCGTGCGGAATTTTGTTTAGTCACTTTAGTTAAAGCTTTATATAACCCAAAAACTTTGAATGGCCATAATTTTTCGCTCAGGTGTCCGATTTTGGTGAATTTTTTTTATTTCATGCATATTCTCAAGATTTATGCGACCGAACTGAAAAAAAAAAAAAAAGAAAAACCCAAAAAAATTATCTGCGACAAAACTGCACACAACCATAACTTTCAGCACGCGTGTCCGATTTAGGCTTTGTTTTTTTTTTTTTTTTTTTCAGGTTTTATCAATTCAGTCACATAGATCTTGGAAAAATACATGAAATCAAAAAGAAATTCGCCTAAATTGGACACCCGAGCGTGTATGACCATGTGCAGTTTTGTTGCAGAATGTTTTTTTTTGGTTTTTTCGTTTTTATTTGTTTTTTTCCATTTTTATCCGTTTTTATCTGCAGTTTTGCTGCAGAAGTTGATTTTTTTTTTGGTTTTTTCTATTTGCTGACGTAGATCTCGAAAAAATACGTGAAGTCAAAAATACATCGGACTCTAAGGCTAAAAGTTGTGGTCGTGCGAGGTTTTGTTCGGTCACTTTCGTTATGTTTTATGCCCCGAAAACTTTAAATTGCCATAACTTTCTGCTCGGGTGTCCGATTTAGTTGAATTTTTTTATTTCATGTATTTCTTCGAGATCTATGCGACCAAACCGAAAAAAAAGCAGAAAAAATCCAAAAAAATATTAGCGCCAAAACTGTGCACGGCCAAAACTTTCGCCCACGTGTCCGATTTAGGCATTTTTTTTTTTTTTTGGTTTTTTCAGTTTTCTTGAGTTTAGTCACATATATCTCAAAAAAATACGTGAAATTACCAAACACGCCATATGGTAGGAATTACCACATAAAAAAGTAGTAACCACCATATAACTATTAACAACCACTTGAAGCAGTTGCTAAATATCGTATTACCAAACTTTTGGCGGTCGCCAAATCTGTTGCAAATACTTTAGTGACTGCCAATGCAATCACTAATAATTTTCAGTGACAACGGGATTCTGACCCCATTTTAGTGGTCACCAAACTGTCCCTAAAAGTTATTAGTGACCGTTTTTTCATTTTTGAGACCACTTGTGGCAGTTACTAAAACCCTATTTTTTTTTGAAATGTAAAATAGTAATTGTATTAATGATAAATAAATGAAGTACAAAACAAAAGGGGCATACCCCTTAATGACCCGACCGTAGCCTACACAAATTCAAGTGATTAATCTTTCGATACATTAGAAGGGAGGGACCATACTCTTATTAAATGCCTATTAGAGTCAGTTCTTGCAAATGGCTTACATGACATGACCATAGACATAATATGCTTCAGTAAAAGTGGAGTATCCATATAAGCTTTATCATGAAGTCTAGCATTTCTCTCACGCCATATGTAATACACTGTAGCTGCTATTCCAAGCCGACCAAGCAAGTTCAGAAGAGACTGTTCAAAAAAAGTGTCAACATACCACTGGACAATGGTATCCCAAGTAGTCTCAAAGCATTACAAGCGCAATTTTTTTTTTTTATGACCCAGGAACCTGGCCGGTTTATTCCAGCCCTCGACGAGTCGGGTACAAGCCCAATTTTTGCAACAAACTTACCCAAATACACTGAGAATAAGAACACTGAAAGAATAAATGATCATGACTCTCCGAAGCATGTTCACATAAATAACATCAAGAAGGCTGAAACATTCCATAAAATTGGAACCGGTCTTGTGTTGGTAGTTTGTGAAGAACTGCTAACCATAACATGAAGGAGTAGTAATGGGTGATTTCAATGCCACTCGGTTTCGATATGAAAGGCAAGGGGGATGTGCAGATTGGCCAAACCATATGGAGGAACTCAATGATACTTTTCTCGAGGCAGGCTTGGAGGACTTAAGATTTGGCAGCTCGCTCTTTACTTGGCATAATTCAAGGAAGAATAGACATATTGTAATACCCCTCACTTTTGGTGGAATGGGAAGTCTTTTAATGAAATGGAAGTGTATTGGTCTTTTGGAGTTAAATTTTTATGAGTTTATGCGTTGGTGGTGTCATACCCCTCACCTTTGGTGTAATTGGATTCTTTTAATGGAATAGGAATGTCCTAAGTTAAAAAGGATTAAGTTAACATATGTTGGATTGGGGAGAACATGGAATGGTTCACGCAGGCAGGGCGCTGGGAGTGCGCGGGAGCGCCAAAAGGCGCGCTGGAAGATCGCGGGGAGCCCGCGGCAGCGACCCCTGTTCTTTTCATGCGTAACCAAAAAATTCCAGTAGACCTCGCAGGCAGCGAGCTGGATGCTCGCGGCTGCGCCAAGGCTTGTTTCTGCTAGACTGCTCACGGGTCCTGACTTCCGACGCTGTTTTGGGCCTGAAGATGAAAGAATTAGGCTTCGGCCAAAACATAAAAGTTGTAGGTATGGAAGTTAGCTTTCCAATGCAAAAAGAATCATTCGAATCGGAGTTCGGGAGAGTAAGTTATGGTTAAAACACCAACAGGTGGTCAGAATTGGACCAAAATGGAGCATGTTTGCCAAATGCTTGAAACGGCTGACTTGGCAGCCAAATTGGGAGAAGTTGAAACTTAGAGAAATGAAGTTAAGACCTTCATGGACCTATTGGGAAGAGCTTAGGGCTTGAATCCTTGGTTAGTCCAAGATTTGGGTTGTGTGGTTTGCATGGAGGTTGACTAACCAATTGGAATGGTCCAATGTGCTTTGTTGGAGGTTGACATGGCCAAGGATGATGGTTCTCGGGTAAGTGGAAGAATGGGAGACCAAATATTAGTTTTTAATGTTATTTTGTTGTTTTTATGGTTTGTCATGTGAGTTGGTCAACATAATTAATATGGTGGGACCAAGGTATTAATGGTTGGAAGACAAATTGCAATTGACATGTGTTTATATATTATATTTGGCATTTCTTGTGCCCTTTGGCTCCTTGGCCGGCCATCTCTTTTGGAGTATAGATATATAGATATATGTAGCTAGTTAGCCTAGTTTGGAATAAGAGATTGTGATTGGTCCTTGAAGAAATTGAGGCTAGGATTTGACTAGCTAGTTATGGAATTTAGTTCCAATGGAAAGGGAAATTGGAGGGAATTGGTTGGAGGCTTAAAGAGTCAATTAACCACTTAAGATATTAATTTATGGGGTACTTAGAGAGGCCATTCGGCCATATTCCTTGGGAGCCAAACACTTAGACCATTTTGGAGAACCATCCGAGAGAGCTTGAGAACTTGAACATGTGAAGCCTTTGTCATCCGACCAAGGAGAAGAAGAGGAAGAATTGAGAATTAAGGCTCCATCTTTTACTATCTTAAACTTTAGAGGAAGAAGAGGAGGAAAAGAAGAAGAAGAAAGTGAAAGAGGAGAAGAACTTGAGGTAGGGGATTTATGTGTTTATATATGCTTTGTTGAACATAAAACCTTAAGCTAGAAAACTTATGTGATTTTCTTAGCTTGATGATGTTGGAGATTGGTTGTGGAATATATGGTTAGAATTTTTTTAGGGTTTGATTGCATGATGATATACTCATCTTATATGTGATGAAACCTTGTTTAGCTTTGAGCTTCTAATGGTGTGAAAAGACCAATTTTACACTTGGGAAATTGATAATAATTTTGGAACCTCAAAAAAATGGAAATTTTCTAAAATTTGCTAACTTGTGATTAAATTTGAGATTTGGGGCTGGTTTTCATGCTTTTAAAGCATTTCCAAACTCAAAAATATGTTTTAAAGGTTTTGTTTTACAAGTGTTCAAAAAGGGCCCAAATGGTGTATGTTGCTTGAAAATGAAATGGAACTATGGAAAGTGGTGAATGGTAATGCCAATAGTTGCAAGGTTTGTAATGTATGCATATGATTATTATGTGGTTTATTCTTGAAAATGTGTTTCAAGATGTTGGAAAATGAATTTTGGAAAATGTGGAAATGTTTTAATTTGATGAGCATGCTTGAATGGAAGCATGGGCTCATGTGGAAAAATGATGCTATCGGCATCGGTTGTATTGTGAAACG
>JAVXUM010143731.1:0-16567 GCA_035590655.1 Pouteria glomerata | reverse complement strand
TCGTGGGCACACGCCGTTCGTGCTCACGTCCCTACAGATTTGCCTGCAGGACCCACACAGGACGAGTAGAGGGACTTGGAGGAGGGAGTGCTCTTGCTGTCTAAGTATGGATGAGTTTCTTTTGTAGTATACCTTAAAAGAGAAAGCATGGATTGTATATATTTCTTTTGATTTACATTTAAAGTTTGTAATGGCCATAAGGCCCTGAATTGTATATTTAAAAGGAGAGTTTAATTATAGTGGATGGTTTCATGCTTTCATTAGATTACCTGTGATGAATGGGAATGATTGGATGATGGTGATTGTGTGGATGATATTATAACTGCACAGGTTATCTATTAGGTACCCTCCTTAAGCCCAGTTTTTAGGCCGTTATATAGTAGTTTTATTTTTGTGGGTCCACTATGTGACTGGTGCATTAGCTCTGATCCGGTAACGTGTGTTTCATATTATGCTTGCTTTACACTCAGTCCCTGGGTCCTCGGACTTGGGGCGTGACAATATCTATATATATAAAGGATGGTCGAAATTAAGTTACTTGACGAAGTCAAAATTGAGTAACTTTCTTCCATATGGCATAAATTGAACTTTTTCTCTTCCTTCATGACCGACCATATTTATTTATGCTTGTCTTCTTTCACACTAAATTCCTAATTACCTTCCTACCCTTAAAACAATTAACTCCCTTTACACTTAAACTAAATTCCTAACATTTAAAGCAAAGTAACATTCTTTTAACACTTAGAAACTAATCTTCCAACCACTTAACCTAATTTAGACGATTAGGGATTTAAAATTACTAAACCTTAAACCGTTATTAACTTAATTTATTTAAGACTTTAAACATGTTCCTATTTCCATTTTCTTTAAATAAAATTTAATTCTAATAGTTACTTCACAATCTAGAACACATAATCATCTCAAAGACTTATTAAATTCATAACTTGTATACATTAAAAAATTTAAGGTATTACATCCTCCTCTCCTCATAAAAATTTCGTCCTCGAAATTTTAATACGTACCTGACTTGGAAAATAAATGAGGATATTTTTCCCGTATTTCAGCTTCTCGCTTCTAAGTTGACTCCTCAATGTTATAATGCTTCCATAACATCAAACCAATGGAATAGTCTTACTTCGGAGCACTTGGTCTCGAGTGTCTAAAATCTGTACTGGTTTTACTTCGTATCTGGCATCGGAGTCTACCTCTAATTTCATCCAATTTAGCACATGAGAGGGGTCCGGAACATACTTTCGCAACATGGGGACATGAAACACTTTATGTGCCCTAAACAATTTTGGCAAGGCCAATCCATAGGCCACTTCTCCCACTTGTGCTAAAATCTCAAACAAACCAATATAGGGGGGAGACAGTTTACCTCGCTTACTAAAGCAGAATTGCCCTCTTCGTGGTGACACATTCAAGAAGACATGGTCTCCCACTTGGAATTCACTTGGAATTCCAAAGGTCATCTCTGTTGGTCCGTATAGCTTTTCTGCTGACTCCGAGCAATTTCCAATCGTTGTTGAATGATTCTGACCTTTTCATTTGTTTTCTGAACCGATTTTGGTCCTAACATAACTGCCTCTTCAACTTGTGTCCAACACACTGGGGATCTACAAGACCTTCCATATAAGGCTTTAAAGGGATTTCGATTTTTGTCAGAGACAATAGAGGTTGGGGTCCCATGTAATTTTACAATTTCTCAAATATACAGTCGAGCCAAGGAATTTATAGATTCTATCATTTTTATTGCCAAGAAGTGGGCTTTTCGTCTTGGGCAATCCAGACACGAAGTCCATAGTCATGTGCTCCCATTTCCATTCAGATATAGGCAAAGGTTATAATAATCTCGCTGGCTTCTGATGTTTTGCCTTCACCTGTTGGTAAGTCAAGCACCTTTTTATAAACTTTGTTACATCTTTGTTCATATTCTAATACAAATTCGTTTAACACGCCTAACATCTCCCATTCCTTTAGAGTCATGCTAGCCACAATACTCTTGGTTTTTTTTTTTTTTGGTCAATGTATCCACCATCACATTAGCCTTGTCTGGATGGTAGTGCAAATCAAAATCATAATCTTCCATGTACTCCATCTACCGTCGCTGCCTTAAGTTCAAGTCTTTCTGGGTGAAAATATACTTTAAACTCTTATGATCAGAAAAGACTTCAAAGTTTTTTCACCATACAAATAGTGCCTCCAACTCTTCAAGGCAAAAATTACGGCTACAAACTCCAAATCATACACGGGGTAGTTTTTCTCATGGGTCTTTTAACTGCCTGGAGCCATAAACCACCACTCTCCTATTCTGCGTTAAGACACATCCTAATCCTTTCCTTGATGCATCATAATACACCAAGTGTCCAACTCCTCTATCTGGAATGACAAGTACAGGGGCGGTAGTTAATCTTTTATTTTTTTATCTCCTAGAATACTCTCTCACAGGCTTCATCCTACTCAAACTCTACAACCGTGAGAAATCCAATATAAACTTCCGGTAGTATCCTGCCAACCCAAGGAAACTACGGATCTTGAACACTGTCTTCAGTTGTGACCATTTTAAAACTGCTTCAATTTTGGAGGGATTAACTGCTACTCCCTTCTTGGAAATAACGTGCCCCAAAAATTTAACTTCGTGGAGCCAGAATTTATACTTACTTAATTTCTCAACCACTGTAGCACCAGTCTTAAGTGTTGTTCATGTTCCTTTTCTGATTTAGAATAAGTCAGAATATCATCAATTCTTGGTAGAGGATATTTATTCTTGATAGTCATTCTATTCAACTTCCTATAATCAATGCACATCCGGAGTGTTCCATCTATTTTAACCACAAACAGGTACTCGGTCTGATAAAGCCTTTAGTTAAAAGTTCTTCAACCTACTTATTCAATTTTGCCAACTCAGCTGGCGCTAAACGATAGGAAGGAATAGAAATAGGTTCTGTATTCGGAATTAAATCAATACAAAATTCCACTCCTCTTTTAGGAGGCAATCTCGCTGTATCTTCGGGGAACACATCCGAAAATCCTTTCACAACCTAAGGTAGCTCAACATTTCGTTGCTCACCCTCCTATTCCAATACCATACAAGTAAACAAGCTTTACAATGTAGTCTTGGTGCAGTCCTTTAAGAGTGACAAGTCTTGCATTTCATACGGATCCACAAAGAAGTGAATCTTTTCTCCTCCTGAGCTAATTAAGGTCACTTTACGACTATAGCAGTCAATCATAGCTTGGTAGAAATTCAGCCAGTCCATTCCAAATATAACATCAAATCCCCTCATGACTAATACAATCAAGTCAAAAGTAGAGACCAACTCCCTTCCGGTATGTACATCCTCTACTCGAAACTCACACCCTTTACACATTTGAGTTAAGGAAGAAACCCCAGCTATTGGTGTTTCAACACACAGAAAAACATCCATAAAATTGACATCCAAATCCAAAGCATGCACAAGTTTGGCAGAGATGAAAAAATGTGAAGCTCCCGTGTCAAAGAGCACAGTGACACTAGAGGAATAAATACGAAAAATACCTCGAGTCACCATCGACTTCGCCGGTGCCTCCTGTTGTGCCACGGCAAACACTTTTTGTAATACCTGGTAATTTGAATTTGGTTAAATTGTATTATTTTAAGTAAATAAAATATTTAAATGGAACGTGTATTGATTATTATATTTTTTCTTGGCTGAGTTTAGCTCAGATTGGTATTAGGTTGGACAAAACGGGCCAAGGGCCCAACTATTCTTTTCCTTTTTCCTTTCTTTTCCTTTTATTCTCATTTTGTTTTTATTTTCTGCAGAGCCGACCAAAGAGAAAGAGAGAAGAGAGAGAAAAGAAGGGAAGAGAGAGAGTCGAGGCCGGAGATTGGTCGATCTAGGGAGATCTCGACACTGTGAACAATGTGGTACAGTCCGTTTTGCGAGATTCAAAGCGAGGTAGGAGAAATCGAAGTTTGAAGTTCGAAGGCCAAAACAGTTTTCTTCATTTTTCTCCATTTTTCTTCAGATTCAAGGCAGGTGGGACTTAGATTCATATTCTAGACGTCGTAAGGATCATTTATATATATATATATACATGATTTGGTTAGAGGTGAAGAAAGTTATACATATATATGTATATATGTTGATGGAACTTGCATGTTTGGAGTTATTTCTTAAATTGAAATTGTAAAAACATGATAATTATATGTGGGAGTAGTTCTATTTGAGTTTGGGTTGAATTGGGGCTTGGATTGGGTAAATTTGAGGTTGGATTGAAGTTGGAACGAACCACGGAGAGGGGGTTCCAGGTCTCCGGGGTCCGGACGGTCGAAGTAAGAGTCCGGACCGCTGAGACCCATTTTGTGGGGGTTGGTTGGTTTTGAAACTCCGGTGCTTGTTTTGTGCCCCAAACTCTTTTATATACATTTTACAAGCATGAAATGGATTATAAATTGTGATGAAGATGAATGTGAATACATTTTTATATTGAATTAATGTGTAATTCCATGATTGAGCATATCACGTGCATTGGGTCTGGGGTGGTTTCATTCGATGTAAGCGATAGATATTGGTTGGCCGAGAGTGCCACGTGTGTATGTGATGTATCGAGGCATATAAGTTAGTCATGTGGAGTTGGCATGTTAATCTAAGATAGTGACTTTGAGATTTCTCTGGACTGCAGTCGGATACTTGCTTGAGATAAGCAGATGCCTGCCTGAGATAGGTGGATGTCCGACTGGAGGTGTAGCTCGATTCTCTAGCGGAAGAGCCAGGGGGTGTAACTTGGTGCCTTTGAGTTTTATTTATATGAGATATACGTGTTTGCCGTGAGAGCTAAAAATGGTGTGTTTGGTGACCGCGCGTGATTTGGCTAATAGCCTTCCTAAGTGTTACCTATCCCAGGATAAGATTGGAGGTAGATGGAGAAAGTAGGGTGCATGGCCATTGCATTCCATTTCATTCCATAGCATAAGACATCATATTTATGTTATGTTATTGTGCATATATTCTGTGATCTATATATGTACACTGGTGCACATTTTCACTATCCTACCTACTGGACTAGTTAGCTCATCCCATCCATATTGCAGGTGATCCAGCGAGGTCAGGAAGTGATCACCCAGAGTTGAGTTGACCACTGAATTGACTTGGGAAATCTTCTCTATTTTATGGAATTATTGTATTTATTTGTGCGACCTGGGTTGTAGGTCCCAATGCTTATGATGATGTATGACATTTATATTATTTAATATAGGAATGAGAGACAATTGTTAGTTGCTCTAATTTAATGTTATCATATTATGACTTGACCTTGGTACATGTTTTATTTGTTTTAATTAGTTCCTATATTCCATGCCGTTCGTCCCGGACAATTAAGTTAGGAGCGTGACAATATGGTATCAGAGCTCTAGATTGTGATTGTTTGGGTCTTGGGTAGTATGGCCTAGACGTTTCTTTGGCAATAAATCGATTGTTGAGTTTTGTTGCTAATATTAGAGCTAATGATGATGGTATTTTTGTAGAATGTCTGGACGTGGATGAGGAAGGAGTGGCATGCATCGGGGTCAGACCAGTGGTCAGGAACCCTTGGAAGAAGGACAAGGAGGGTAGCATGAGGTACTGTTGGCAGATGGTGGGGTTCCACAGCTGACTTATGAGCAGATGATGCAGTTTATAGCGGCTTAGTGGGACCAAATGCAAGGGTTGGGTGTACCAGCTGTAGCACTTACTCCTATATGAGCAGCTGCTCCTGTACTAGGAGAAACACCAATAATGCGGATCATTAATCAATTTATAAAACATGATCCGCCTAAGTTTAATGGCGAGGGTAAACCTATGGAGGCTGGGAGATGGCTAGAAGAAATCACAGAGATAATGGAGACCCTAGGCGTCGAAGGGAATGAAATTAAAATCAAGGTGGCAGCACGCCAATTTCAGGGGAGTGCTGTCCATTGGTGGAGGTCATACTAGGGAACGGTAAATGTTCAAACTTTGACATGGGAAGAATTTAAAATGGCATTTCTTGAGAGGTTTTTCCCTTCCGTAATGAGAGAAATGAAGGTTCAGAAGTTTGTGGCGCTGGAATAGGGGAGCATGATAGTGCAACAATATGAGAGGAGGTTTGCAGAATTATCGCAGTTTGCCCCACAGTACTTGCTGGATGATAATGCCAAGGCAAGAAAATTTGAATGGGGATTGAACATAAACATCAGGAGGCAGATTATCAGGATGAGGCATCCCACTTACTCTAGAGTTGTAGCGGCAGCTCTCGCAGTGGAAAGAGATGTCATTGATTTTTGATCCAGGGCTAGAATAGGTCAAGGGTAAGGACAAATTTAGGAGCATGGTTTTGGGTCAAGTTCAAGGTAGAGGAAGAAAAAGGAGAAAACAGGGACTTCTCGGAGGAGGTTCCAAAGATAGCAGGAATTTTCATACCAGAAGAGTAGTTCTGGTTCGGGTTCTGGATTAGGGTCGTCTGGCGGCCAAGGGCGGCAGGAGTTTCGATCCTCGCAGAGAGAAGGATATCAAGACCAGTTTGGACAAAGATTATGTTTCAGATGTCATCAACCAGGGCATGTGTAGTTAAATTGCCCATTTATGGAGATGTCACGGGGGAGTGTTGAGCCAAGCGCTCAACAGATTGGTTCATACCAGACGCAGCAGTTCCCTATGATCCCTACACTACCGATGCAGCAACCGGTTTCGCAGATTCAACATTTTCCACAGCCGCGCGGTAGTGGCAGTAGTCAGAGGGGTAAAGTTAGAGGAAAATGCAGTTCTAGTGGTTAACGGACTTAGGGACGTGCCTACACACTTGCATTGCGGGAGGATGTATCTGATACTTCAGTGATATGAACCAATCTGTTCAGCGCTTGGGTGTATATTCTATTTGATACTGGCGCATCACATTCTTTCATCTCGCATGCATTTGTCAAGACTTTGGGGTTGACTCCAGAGAGGCTGGAGGAGCCAATGTGTGTAGATTCTCCGGTGGGTGGTAGTTTATTGGTGAATTGGATTTATGAGAATTGTGTTCTATAGTTGGGAGGTGTTCAGCTGTGGATCGACTTGAGAGTGTTGAAGATGAAAGAGTTTGATGTCATTTTGGGGATGGATTGGCTGTCCACTTATCGAGTGATGATTGATTGTCATCGTAAGTTGGTGATGGCTATCCTTCCGGATGGCATGGTAGTGAAGATTCGGGGAGAGGTAAGAGCAGTGTTGCCTTCCCCATTGCTAGATGCAAGGTACGTGGGAAAGTTTTCAGCATTACTTGCGAGCTTAAGATTAAATGAGAAGGACTCTAGACACTTTCTCTCAAGAGTTGTCTGTAAGTATGAAGATGTATTTCCGAGTGAGTTATTGGAGCTACCTCCACAGAGAGAGGTAGAGTTTTGTATAGAACTGGTACCGGGAGTGGCGCCTATTTCGGTGACACTGTATCGCATGGCACCAGCGGAGTTGAAGGAATTGGAGGTGCAGTTAAATGATTTGTATTCTCGAGGTTTTATCCGACCTAGTACATCACTGTGGGGAGCATCGGTAGTTTTTGCGTAGAAGAAGCATAAGACATTGAGATTATGTATGGATTACCGATTGTTGAATTCAGTAACGATTAAGAATAGGTATCCGTTGCCCAGACTAGATGATTTGTTTGATTAGTTGAGGGGTTTTGCCTGTTTTTCCAAGATTGATATTCGGTCGGGATACTATCAATTGAGAATTCAGGAGGAAGATATTCCCAAAACTGCATTTCGTACTCGGTATGGTCACTTTGAGTTTGTAGTTATGCCATTTGGGTTAACGAATGCTTCTGCAGTGTTTATGGGCTTGATGAATAGGGTTTTTCGACCATTTCTGGATTGGTTTGTAGTAGTGTTCATCAATAATATTTTGATTTACTCTCATAATGAACATGAACACGAGCAACATCTGAGGGTAGTATTGCAGACATTTCGGGACCACAAGTTATATGTGAAAGCTAGTAAATGTGAATTTTGGTTGCCCGAGGTGACATTTTTGGGGCATATAGTTTCTGGGCAAGGAATTACAGTGGATCTATCCAAAGTTTTGGTTGTGTTGGGTTGGGCACGACCGAGGTCTGTTTTTGAAATCCGCAGTTTCTTAGGTTTGACTGGTTATTACCGCCATTTTATTCAGGATTTCTCTCGATTGGCGGGCCCATTAACCCAGTTGACTAGGAAGGGGGCGAAGTTTGAATGGAATGATGCATGTGAAGATGCTTTTAATGAATTAAAGAGGAGATTGACCGAAGCTCCAGTACTGATTATACCTAAACGTGGATAAGGATATTCAGTTTATTGTGATGCTTCACGAGAAGGTTTGGGTTATGTATTGATGCATAATGAGCAAGTGGTAGCGTATGGGTTCAGACAATTAAAGCCACATGAGAAGAATTACCCTACGCATGACTTGGAATTGGCTGCGGTAGTTTTCGCTTTGAAGACTTGGCAGCATTATTTGTATGGTGAACGGTTTAGTGTGTATTTAGACCACAAGAGCTTGAAGTACTTATTAACTAAACGTGATCTGAATATGAGATAGAGGACGTGGATGGAGTACCTGGACGATTACGATTTTGATCTTCAGTATCATCTAGGGAAAGCTAATGTGGTGGCTGATGCTTTGAGCAGAAAGTCACAGAATTTCGCGGCAGCAATGATTCATTCTCAGTGGCGTCTTTAGGAAGACATCGGTGAGTTTAAATTTTGTTAGGAAGATGACGATGAAGATGGCACTACCTACTCTAGTGTGAATTGCTTGCAAATAGTGCCTATGTTGTTGACACGGGTGATAGAGGCTCAACAGAGGGACCAGTATTGTCGAACATAAAATATTATCTATCGTCGGGACAAGAAGTAGAGGGTTGGAGTCTATCCGCAAAAGGAAATTTGATACTTAAAGATAAAATTTTTGTGCCTGATGTGGATGGGATTAGGGAAAAAGTACTCTGGGAGTTTCATCATTCAAGATTTGTTGTGCATCCTGGAGGGACTAAGATGTATAAGGACTTGGGGCGACAATACTGGTAGAGCGGTATGAAGAAGAATGTGGCGGACTTCGTGCCTCGTTGCCTAACTTGTCAGCAAGTGTAGGCCGAGCACCAGAGACTGGCTGGGTTGTTACAGCCATTACCTGTGGCACAGTGGAAGTGGGATCACGTGACTATGGACTTTGTGATGGGATTTCCAATGACTCGAAGGAGGCATAACACTATCTGGGTGGTTGCAGACCGATTAACGAAGTCAGCTTATTTTCTACCCATGATAAATAAGGATTCCATAGAAGAGCGGTGTCAGCTCTACATTCAAGAGATAATTCAGTTGCATGGAACACTGCTATCGATTGTGTCAGACCGAGATCCGGTGTTCACGACTCAATTTTGGCAGAGTTTACAGGAGGCACTTGGGACTCAACTATGTTTCAGTACGGCATTTCATCTGCAGACAGATGGGAATCTGAGTGGACAATTCAGATTTTGGAGAATATGTTGAGATCCTGTGTACTGACAATAGGGAGAATTGGGAGAGCTATCTACCATTGGTGGAATTTGTGTATAATAACAGTTATCAGGTAAGTATTGGTATGGCTCCCTACGAAGCTTTATATGGACAATCTTGCAGATCTCCGTTGTGCTGAGCTGAAGCTGAAGAACCTGTAATGGTTGGTCCTGACTTGGTCAGACAAACGTTAGATAAGATTCAAGTCATCCGACAGAGTAGATAGAAAAGTTATGCTGATAAACGGAAGCGGTTATTGGAGTTTCAGGTCGGTGATTTTGTATTTTTAAGGATTCCACCAAGGTAAAGTGTAGTGCGTTTCATGAAACGTGAAAAGCTATCGCCAAGGTATATTGGACCTTTTGAGATCGTTGCTAGAATTGGCGAGGTGGCATATCGGTTGGCGCTTCCTCCACAGTTAACTCGGGTTCACAATGTGTTCCATGTTTCTATGCTTCGGAAGTATATACCGAACCCTTCTTATGTCGTTAGTTAGGAAAAATTAGACATTGAGGAAGATATGACTATGAGAATCTGCCAGTTCGAATTGAGGACAAACGTGAATAGGTTTTGTGTGGCAAGACCATTCTGTTAGTTTGTATGTTGTGGCGGCACCGTGGAGTCGAGGAGTCCACATGGGAACGTGAGTCTGTAATGAGGGTGAGAAACCCATCTTTGTTTGAGAATTGATTAATGTGTTGTAAATTTCAATGACGAAATATTTATAAGGATGGGAGTATGTAACACCTAGTAATTTTAATTTGGTTAAATTGTATTATTTTGAGTAATAAAATATTTAAATGGAACGTGCATTGATTATTATATTTTTTCTGGGCTGAGTTTAGCTCGGATTGGTATTGGGTTGGACAAAATGGGCCAAGGGCCCAGCTGTTCTTCTCCTTTTTCCTTTCTTTTCCTTTTCTTCTCTTTTCATTTTTCTTTTCTGCGGAGCCGACCAAAAAGAAAGAGAGAAGAGGGAGAGAAGAAGTGAAGAGAGAAAAGAGAGAGAGTTGAGGCCGAAAATTGGTCAATCTAGGGAGATCTCGACGCCGTGAGCAACGTGGTGCAGTCCGTTTCGCAAGATTCGAAGCGAGGTGGGAGAAATTGGAGTTTGAAGTTCGAATGCCAAAGTGGTTTTCTTCATTTTTCTCTATTTTTCTTCAGATTCGAGGTAGATGGGACTTAGATTCGTGTTCTAGCCGTCGTAAGGATCATTTTTGTATATATATATGCATGATTTGGTTAGATGTGAAGAAAATTGTGTATATATATATGTGTGTGTGTGTCTGTGTGTGTATATATATGCATATATGTTGATGGATTTTGCATGTTTTGAGTTATTTCTTAAATTGAAATTGTAAAAACATGATAATTATATGTACGAGTAGTTCTATTTGAGTTTGGGTCGAATTGGGGCTTGGATTGGGTAAATTTGAGGTTGGATCGAAGTTGGAACGAACCACAAAGAGAGGGTTCCAGGTCTCGGGGGTCCAGACGGTCAGAGGGAGGGTTCGGACGATCGAGGGTCCGGACCGCCAAGACCCATTTTGTGGGGGTTGGTTGGTTTTGACCCTCCGGTGCTTGTTTTGTGCCCCGAACTCTTTTATATACATTTTACAAGCATGAAATGGATTATAAATTGTGATGGAGATGAATGTGAATACGTTTTTATATTGAATTAATGTGTAATTCCATGATTGAGCATATCACGTGCATTGGGTCCGGGGTGGTTTCATCCGATATAAGCGATAGATATTGGTTGGCCGAGAGTGCCACGTGTGTATATGATGTACTGAGGCACATGTGATATAGCTTGGGCATAATGTAACTATGGGATACCAGATGATCCCCAGTTAATATAAACGTGACTAGAGTTAGTCATGTAGAGTTGGGATTTTAATCTAAGATAGTGATTTTGAGATTTCTCCAGACTGCAGCCAAATACCTGCTTCGGATAAGTAGATGCTTACCTGAGATAGGTGGATGTCTGACTAGATGTGTAACTCGGTTATCTAGCGGAAGAACCAGGGGGTGTAACTCGGTGCCTCTGAGTTTTATTTATATGAGATATACGTGTTTGCCGTGAGCGTTGAAAATGGTATATTTGGTGACCACGCGTGACTTGGCTAATAGCCTTGCTAAGTGTCATTCGTCCCAGGATAAGGTTGGGGGTAGATAGAGAAAGTAGGGTGCATGGCCATTGCATTCTATTTCATTCAATAGCATGAGACATGCATATTTATGTTATGTTGTTGTGCATATATTCTGTGATCTATATATGTACACTGGTGCACATTTTCACTATCCTACCTATTGGGCTAGTTAGCTCATCCCATCCATATTGCAGGTGATCCAGCAGGGTCGGAAAGTGATCACCCAAAGTTGAGTTGACTACTGAATTGATTTAGGAAATCTTCTCTATTTTATGGAATTATTGTATTTATTTGTGCGGCCCGGGTTGTGGGTCGCAATGCTTATGATGATGTATGACGTTTATATTATTTAATATGGGAATGAGGGACGATTGTTAGTTGCTCTAATTTAATGTTATCATATTATGACTTGACCTTGGTACAGGTTTTATTTGTTTTAATTAGTTCCTATATTCCCATGCCCTCCGTCCTAGACAATTAAGTTAAGGGCGTGACACTCTTCTCGAAGCTTGTTGGTTATGAGGTTTGCCATTCCTCTATCCTTGAAATTCCCCTCTCGACTGCTGGAAGGTCCAACTTGGCATAACCCCCTGTGGCACGTTCCTGGGTTGACCCTGCTGCACTGATTGAGAGGCTGAAGATTGGGTACTTTGGCAGGACTGCCCAGGTAATCCCCTCCTCCCTCCTACACCTCCTTGAATCTGTGGACAAAATCTCTGTACATGGCCCATCTGCCACACCGGTAGCATACCCGAGTCTAAGCAATAGGTCCACTCTTGACTTGCCCTGCTAGTTCTCCTTGCCTCCTAAGCTTGGGGCATTCAAATCTCTAGTGACCTGACTGTCTGCAGTGGAAGCATATGGCTTGTCCAGGGGAAGTTCCTTCAGTTCTTCTCATCTGCCTTAAGGCTGTGCTCCCTTGAGAAGATGGTTCTGGTTGTGAGGCTGATGAACTCTCTTTAAATCTCTTTTTATTTTCGCCTTCCTGATAAGTTCTTTCAGTTCTGTCCCGTCTCCCCTCCTGAATGACCCGAGTTTCATTTAAATCTCTCTCTACTGTCATTGCCCGGTTGATCAAAACTTCATAATCGTCCAAGCCCAACAATACCATTTTGTTTCTTAAAACTGGCCTCAAGCCTCTTTCAAATCTTCTGCACTTTAACCGGGCAGTAGAAACCAATTCTGGTGCGTACTTTGACAAGTCTGAAAATCTCCATTTGTATTCTAGCACCGTCATCGTTCCTTGAATCAGACTAGCAAACTCCTTTCTCTTTACATCCCTTAGGGATTGAGGGAAGAAATGGTCGCGGAACCTTTCCTTGAACCCGTCCCATGTAAGGCCTTTAGTTTCCTCTGTTTCTTTCACACTCAACCACCCTGTCGAAGCCCTCCTAATCAACTGAAATGCCGTCAAGGTAATGTGCATGGATGGCTTGACAGTCTCCATAGTCACCAAAATCTTCTCACATTCCTGCAAAACCTGCTCTGCTACATCAGTGTTAGCTACGCCATCATAGCTGGGAGGCTTCATTCTCTGAAACTTTTCTAATGCTGTGGGGCCAACCTGTGCCTATGGTTGGGAGCCAACTCGCTCTTTTTTGGCTAAAGCGGCCATGGCTGCTGCCATCTGCTGTAGTATTGCCCCAGTATCAACAGCCGCGGGCGGTGGGGCCTCCGGTACTCCTGGCTGCATTACTTCCGTTCCTGCTATACCCTGTGCCTCGGCTACAGTACGGTAATGTGTTTCCTGTCTTCGTGAGCCTGACACCTCCGACATAGGGGCATTTCCCCGTCCCCTTCCTCTACCTCGACCTTGATCCTGACATCAACCTCGGCCCCTAACACCAATCCGGGAACCCGAGGTATGAGTGAATAATATCTATATCATACACACTTTTTCTGAATCGGGGCCATGCAACATCCACCTGGTAAGCCCACAATATATATCAGAATAATAAATGAGATCTAGACAGTTGCCAGATCATTATTTCTACTACCTCCCATGGCCAAACTACAATGCAGTTCTTAAGGTTTTTACTAAACAACTTGGGATAGCTATTTTATTACAAAAGATTAGTTTAATACAACATCTGTATAACCCTTAAAATATGAATACATCTTATGAAGCAAACAAAAATAGGATCCCAAGATAACGCATGCAGACTCTTCTACTCCTCTCGATACCCTCCTAGCTATCTTGTCCATCTCCTGCAATAGAATCTGTAGCGATGTGAGTACGGACGGCGTGTGCCCACGTAACTTACAATAGTATATATATAAAATAAGGCTATGATTCATGATATCCACTTATTTACCTTTTAACAACATAAACAAATTTAAAGTATGCTTAAGTATTTGCTATGTTAACCATTAGACTTTATACCCCTAGAATTCATTTTTAACGTTAAAATTTACTATAAAACCACACCTTATGATCATAGATTTTACATGCATTAATATTCGGCTATGACAAATAAACATCAAATTTTACTTCAAAGTTAGTATCAATCACACAAAATCAACAACATTTCTATATTACAGATCACCATGGATATCTTTCCACACAATTTTCCTCAAACAAATCAACCAATTGAAAAATTTAATCACGCAAACAACTCACTAAATGTCAGGGATGGGTACATAACGTAATCGTCATAGTTTAGGACCTCGTCCATGGTCATGAACAACCGGAAACATCTAGCTCAAATCCTTATGTTGTAGGCTACTAACCTACTAGTATGAACACCATACCCTACGCAGGTTCCAGGAATTTCAACTCGATGGAATTCTCACATGTCTTCCTATTTCTGTACCCCACCACGTCCCCAATACAACAAACAACATAATCATTCATCAATCACTTCGTCAATCATTTCAAGTGCACATAACACTTTCAAGTTTTCATAATACTCCACTATTACCATCCATAACACATTTCAATACTCATAACAATATAACATCAAGTTTTCCATTTAGCATAAGCTCATTAGTATCCATTTAATTCTCATAACATCATCACATATGAATAACACAATTATGTACATGTAAACTAATTCAAAGTAAATTATACCATAAGATTCAAGATTATGTCCTTGTAATTTAATTTACTACTTCAAAGTAAATTATGCCATAATATTCAAGGTTATGCCCTTGTGATTTAATTTAGGTAAACTACCATATTCAAATCATAAAAGGAGTGAATTGTGAATTTATGAGACCAAAGGGTTCAATCAGTGTTCTAACTAGTTTCTAATCTTCCTTTCTTCTATCCTAACACTATCCTAGCTTTCAATCTCTCTAACATATGCACATATGGTTCTAATTTCCTCTACTTTCCAACCTTTCATGTTTCTATATTTCAATCAAATATCCAATTTACTTTCTTCCTATCATCCTTGCCATATTTATATATATAGATATATACTATTAGAAGTTAGAGAAATCCTTACCTCAATTCAAGCAAGAAGTTGATGAAATGAAGAATTTGGAGCTTTTGAATCCTCATTCCCAACACTTTAATTTTTCTTCTTTCAATTTACCTTCCCTTTGATTCCCAACAAAACCAAATTCTTCCTAGTTTCCTTTGATATCTTTCTCCTCTTTCTCTCTTCTCCCTTTCTTTTTCTTCTTTTTCCTTTTCTTCTTCCTTAGCCGAATGCTAGGCTTCTCTTCTTCTAATTCAAGTTTTTTTTTTCCTTTATTTTTCTTTTTATTTTCTTTTTTTTAACTTTTATGGCCGAATGGGCTAGCTCCACCAACCGACTCTCCTTAGAGTCTCTCAGCCAAACTCTCCAATTTCTTTTCTATTTGGTCACATGGCCCTTTTCCATGGCCTCCACATGGCCTTTCATTTAATTCATCCATACACCTAAGCATATACACCTAAGTTTCTTAATTTAATACATGGGTCCCACTTATTTATCGATCTTTGACTCCATTTCCACTAAATGACAAACTTAAGGAAACAACGAAGGAGGTTACATGTATAAGTCTCATTCAGCTCACACCTTCCGACCCGAATTAACTGTTGTCCTTATGCTCCGTGACCAGTCAAAAGGCTTCCTCCATAAGTGTATGGTTTAGTCAAAATTAAAACACCTCCATTTGGTCAAAATTGGACACCATATTTCCACATGGTCTTCCAATTAATTACATATTCACACCTAAGCCTATTTTAATTAAATCCATGGGACCCACTTAATTTAATACCTTTGACACCTAATACACAACAAAACAAATTAAGAACGAGACAAAGGATATACCATTCGGCCAAGGCATGTCTTCCAACTGACTTACTCCTTATTCCTCCCCTATGGCCTGTTAAGCCCCGGATACGAGGACCCAAGGAGTGAGTGACAAACATACATACCATGGACAACCTGGGCATCATATCAGAGCATACACAACGGTCAAGCAATGGGACCCACAACTATAATATCGAAAACCGGATAAACAATAAAAAACCCAGACTATATCCAAACTATATAAGTGAACCATAATACATAAGGAAAAAGTAAATTAGCTGTTATTACATTAAATTTACAATATTAGACCTCATGGTCATTACCGTCCAAAACTCAAAGTTCATAATGATACATGATAAGATTTCAAACTATCTAAAAATTTTAGGAATGCCACAAATTCCTCTATCTTTGACTCAGGTCATCTTTACTCTTCCTGTGTGGGTCCTGTATTAACATCTGTAGGGACATGAGCACGGACGGTGTGTGCTCACGCTACTCCACAACAGTATATGTATATATATGCATGGTAATACACATAGACAACATATAATACATAATTTAAAGCAATGTATGATAGAAGGTGTGGAACACACAAAATATTTAACTCATATAATCAACAATTCCATAATCCTTTTCCAAACATAAACATATAAAATGTCTTT
>JAVXUM010143720.1:0-16571 GCA_035590655.1 Pouteria glomerata | reverse complement strand
TTTTTACCAAAATTTATTTTTTTAAAAAGTTACAATTATTAAGTATATTAATCGTATTCAAAAAAAAAAAAAAAAAAAAATTAAAAATTCATGTTTATTTAAGTAAAATTTATCTAATTAGGTAAAAAAATGAACGAAAAATTTAGTATTTTTATTTTTTTTTAACTTTTAATGAATTCTTTAACATTTTGTTATGCATGCAATTAACACGTTGAAAATTTAAAATTTTTGAAAAAAATATATAAAATAAAAAAATAAAAATAATTTTATTTCCTTATTATATAGATATACTAAATTCAAATTCTTTTACTTTCTTATTATATAAATAACACGAATAATATAAAAGTGAATGTATTTAAAATTAATTATTTTTTTATTTTTTATATTTATTTTACTATTTATTTAAAATCTGTCAAGTTTTTGTCTCAAAAAAAAAAGTATCAATATTTTTTACTTGGCACTCCCTCATTGTCTCGAGAAAAAAAAAAAAAAAAAAAAAGAAATGCCATTCTACCTAGTGTCCTTCTCTCCTTATGCCATGTACACAATTGTCAAATTAACAAAATAAATTGAAATAATATTATTTTTAATTTTTAATTCAAGTACATTAAAATTAAAATTAAAATATTATTTTTCAATACTCAAAAAATTAGTTAACTTTGTCTAATTAGCATTCATATATAAAAAATATTTTAAAAACATTTATAAAAAACATCTAAAGTAGAGAGAAAAATAAGAGTGTGTATTTTTATGTATAGTGACCGGAAAGACAACTAAAGTGGAAAAGAAAAAATAATATTGACCATTACATAAATCCAACAATTAAAAATATGCCAAATTCAAATTCTTTAAAATTAAAAATGTAAAAATATATGTATTTAATTATTATATGGTAAATTATTTATTCTTATTTATTTGTATTTATTTCAAATAAAAATTCAATTTATCTTAAAAAAAAATTCTCCGGCAAACCCAACCCCTGCACACCCAAAGTAGAAAGAAAAATAAAATAACATTGACTGTGGGTTGAAAATATCCCAAAATTTAAAATTTTTAACAAATTTAAAGAGTGTAAAAGTAAAATATAATTTGGCGTGTAAAAGAACGTTTAAAACTCAAAAGAACCCAAGAAATTTCAAAAGAACTTTAAAAATTTTTACATTTTTCAAACTTCAAGAAAGTTAAACTTTTTAAAAATCTTTTTTGTTTTAATGAATTTTGACAAATGTTTTAAAAAATTTGACTAACATTTATACTAAAAAGTTTAATAAAACTTTAAAACTTTTAAAAATTTTTAATTGAAATTTTTAATCAAAATTTTGACATCTTTAATAAAAAATTTTCACACTTCAAAATTTTCACACCCAACCCCAACTCTCCGTCCTATACTTTAAACTGCCTTCCTCCAAAACACCTTTTGGGCACGCGACAGCCCCACCCCTTCAAATGGTTGACACACGAGCAAACGTTGCGTCAAAAAGACGTGATTTATTATATAGATTAGTAATTGAAGTACTTTTCACAAATTAAAAATATTTTTTATATTTTTAGTTAATTAAAAGTATTTTTTTATATATATTTTTATAAATAAGAATAACATACTTAAAAAAACTTATCACATGAATAAAACAAATTAAAATTTAGTGATTTCTTTTTTTTTTTTTTCTCAAAGTATTTAAATTCAATTTTTTTTCAACTCCCTTTCTCTGCACCTTCTCACAGTGGAATTTATCTCTTGGTGTAATAAGAGAATCTCAACGATAACCGGCGATTGATATCCGAACCTAACCGGCGGCCTCATCTTATCTAACACCGATTCCAATCGCTTGTTCCTCTCCTCAGTTTCCGACGTCTCCGCTCAATCCCCCTCTCCCTGTTATCCAGATTCGATTTCGCCCTCAACAGTCTCAAGCCTAGAGAAAAGGTAAGACAAACTCAGCCAATACTCTACTTTCGATTACCGAAATATAGGAAAATCAATTGGATTCTTTAAAATTATGTCTGTATGCGTTTGATTTGTTTGTGGTTTGACGACAACAACGACGGCAATGGAGGAAGATTAGGAGGATTTAAATGAAGAGTCGAACACAACTTGTGGGTTTGCTGGGGGTGTTTCTAGTGGATTATAATAGGAGAGAGGAGAAGCGGTGGCTTTGGGTTGAAATCGGAAGAGACGCCACTGCTTTTTTTTTTTCTGATCTGAACTTCAGATTTCTTTTGAAATCTCTTTCTCCCTCTTTCTAATCTTCTCCGTCTGCAAATTGGTTGACGAATCGCAAATTTTTAGAGCGAGGAATTGAAGGTGAGATTGAGGAAGCTAGAGGAATTAGCAGAAAGAAAAGATTATGCAGAGCTTGTGAAAGACATTACGTCGAAAAAAGACACAGACGAGCCGTTCTCGGTTTCTCTCTCCCTCTTCCTTTCTCTTTCCTCTACCTTCTCAATTCCCCTTCCCTATCCTTCCGCCAGCAACATTCCTTTTTTTTTTCTCTCTCCTCTATCATCTCAGTCCTCCCCCTTTCTGCCAGCAACCCCCTTCCCTGATTGACACGGAGACAATTGTCCCATCTAACATTTAAATTTTTCCTTTCTTATTATATAGATGTTTGATTGAGATAACTGAATTATTAACATAAATAATATTATAAAATAATATATGAGATTAGATAAAATATAAAAGTAATATTTTTATGATTGAGATGACTGAATTATTTACATAAATAATATTATAAAATAATATATGAGATTAGATAAAATATAAAAGTAATATTTTTTTATATAAAATTATTTTATCCGTATTTAATTAGTGAAATATAAAATTAAATAAGAGATTCGACATAAAAATAATTTTAAATTTTTAAATTTTGATGAGAATTAAATTTAGAGGTGAGAATATAATATTCAGACTATGGTATTCTTAATTCCACATTTTGTGAGATGGCGACTCAATATATTCGATTTGAATTAGGTTGCGTACACCTCAACTAATCCGTAAAGTTAGGATCGGAGGAAGGTTAGGGATGGCCATGATCTCCCTAAGTTTTAAAAAATGTAATTTGTATATGTAACTTTTTAACTAAAAAAATTTATACTATAATTTTGACTCCCCTTAAAATTTTAAAAAAGTAATTGACCCTATTAGGAAAATAAAATTTTTGGGTTAAAAAATTTAGTTTATAGACAAGTATTTCTAAAATTTAATTATTTTTTAATTATTATGTATAATAAAAAAAATTAGAAATTCAACTTATTGTACCATCTATATATATTAATTTATATTTATTTATTAACTATAATCTATAATATTAGTTATAAGTTTTTTGGCCCCTCAAGCTCAAAATTTTGGCTTTGTCCTTGCGTGAGGCCCTAAAATTAATAACTGAGTAAGTGGCCTAGACCAAATCTCCTTTTTTTTTTCTTTATTGTTAAATATGAGATTTGTGGATGATAAATTTAATAATTAATTTAATTAATATTAAATATATTTTACTAAATTATTTTTAATAAATATCATAACTTATTTTTAATAAATATCATAGTAAAATTAATAAATTTAATTTAACATAAAAATTAATTTAATTAATATAAAATTTATTTTAATAAATAATAAATTTTATTTTAATAAATAATAAAATTAAATTAATAATTAATTACTAAATATAGATTAATTTAATTCATTTAAGTTAATTAATATTAAATATATTTTATTAAATTATTTTAACAAATATCATAATTAAATTATTTAAATTATTATTAAATATATTTTATTCAATTATTTTTAACAAATAATGTAATTAAATTATAATTAACATATTTTACATTTACTGAACTAAATAATATAATAATTATATTTTATTTAGTTGCTTTTAATAATTAATATAATTAATAAATAATTTAATATGTTTTATACTTATTGAATTAAATAAATTTTAATAAATAATGTACTTGATTAATTTAATTTAATTAAATAGTTTAATTAAATTAAATATTTTGAAATATATTTTATTAAATTTAATTAATATTTTAAAAAATAATAAAATTAAATATTTTTATAAAAATTAAAATTAATAATTATAAACAAAATTATAGTTCCAAACCTAATTTTAGTTTTTATTTCAAAAAAAAATGAAAAAAACATAAATAGACAAATGAGAGGGTTATTAATAATTAATTTAATTTTATAATTTCTTAAAATATTTTAATAAAATATATTCAATTTTAATTAAATTAACTAATTAATTAAAATTTATTTTTTATTAAAAATAATAAATTATTTATTTTTTGAATTTGACAAAATAATGAAATATTTGAATAAAATAATTCATTTTAATGTGATGCAATAAAAATGGACAAAGTGTTAAAATTGGCAAAATATTTGTAACAAAAAAATTGAGTGAAAACATTTGTTTGTTTAAGTTCTTATTTTATATGAAAACAGAAAAATAAATAAATTTAATAAATATGTTTTTATTGCCAGTCTACAAAATTTTAAAAACATAAGCAGAAAAATGAAATACATAAACATAACCAAATAGAGCTTAAATTTTATTTTATTTAAAAAAAAAAGAAACATAATTATAATATAAATACAACCACCATTACTTAACATACCCTCAATAAATCTATGCAATATTTATGTCATATCATATTAGGTGTGTTTGGCATTTAAAAAAATAAAATAAAATTCTACAAATCTCTACAAACACAAATTACGAGACTATATTATCTTTTTACTCACAATACAAAAAACGAGACATTAACTTTTTAAATTTTATATAATTTTTATATTCACTACACAAAACTCGAAACATTAACTTTTTATTTTATACAACTTCGAACCCCACCATTGTGTTGCTAGGAGTTGCACCTGCCTAAAGACATATAAGTATGAAAGTTTATAGCTATATTAAATTTAGTAAGAATATATGGGTTCATTGGTATCTATTAAAATTGTATGTCACAACTATAATAGTTTTATATATGACAGAGAAAAGTAAAATTGCAGTCATCTAACAATATAAGATAAAAAATATATATATTTTGTGAATGAAAAGATAGAAGAGATTAAGAAAGATGAAGAAGGAGAGTGTCACATAAGATTAGAATGAAAAAAATAGGAGAGATAAAAATTTTAAATTTTAAATTAGAATTTAGAAAAAAATATTAACAAAACTAATTTTATTCAAAGATTTATAATAATTAAAAAAGTATAATAGTGAACATAGAGAGCCGTACAAGAATTTGATAATAATTTTTTATTGGTTTTATAAAAATAACTCAAATTAAGAACATTGTTATTAATCTTAAGTTGTGTTTTATAAAATAAAATAAATATAATCAATGTGAAAAAATTCAAATTTAAAAGTAGAATTTAGAAAAATAACTGCTCTCAAGCTTAATTAATATTTAGGAATTTTTTTGTATTGTATAAATTTTAAAAATATTAAAAATTATTATTATGAGAGAAATAGACTAATTATCTTTAAGCGTTACTTATTTATTTATTTTATATAATTCCTAATGTCTTCGAAATATATAAATTTCACAATTATATTAAATTTATAAACTTTATAGGAATCCATGATCTATTATTATCTAATAAAATTATAAGTCACAATTGTAATGGTTTTATATATGCCAAAAAAAATAATAATAAAATTATAGTCATCTTGTAATATGGGATAAAAAAAAAAGAAGTAAATTTTGTGAATGAAAAGAGATTAAAGAAAAGGAGGTAATAAAGGAGAAGAATGTTGCGCAGGATTGAAATGAAGGAGCATAGGGGAGAGAAAACTTTAAATTTAAAATTAAATTTAGAAAAAGTTTACTCCAAAAACTAATTTTATTTAAATATTTATGAAAATAAAAAAATAGAATAGTGAACATGGATTGCACCCACACAAGATTTTATATTAATTTTTTGATTGATTTTATAAACATAATTTTAATTAAAAATATTATTGTTAATCATCGCGTTTATAAAATAAAATAAATATAGTCAATATGACTAATTTAAATTTAAATTTATGATTTAAAAAATAACTATTCTCAAGTTTAATTAATATTAGGTATTTTTTGTATTTTTTAAATTTTAAAAATAATAATTTAATAAGAGTTGTTATTATAAGAAAATAGTCTAATTATTATTTAATTATTTTTTCAATTTTTAATATAAATCTTAATGTATTTGAAACATGTAAATGTTAATAGTATATTAAATTTATAACTAAGTAGGTCCTTTTATAAAAATCATGAGTTTATTAACATCTATTAAACCATAACTGGTTTTATATGTGCAAAAAAATAAAAAAAATTTGAAGTTATAGTCCCCTAACGACGTGGGAAAAAAAACTTTATTAATAAAAATAATTCTGATAATTGAAAAATATAACAATTGAAAATATTCAAATTTAAAATCTTGAACTTCCTTACTAAAATTAGTTGTTGTTACATTAGAGTATTTATCCTTACTTAATTATGTTCTTATTTTCCTTTTAATTACTATAATTAATTGTGCATCATTGTTCTTATCTTCCTCCCAATTACTATAATTAATTATGCATCGATGATTGAATATTGAATGTGTTTTGTAGAGATTTGTGATTATTTTTTTAATCTAAATTAACTATTTATTTACTGACATTTTAAGAACTTATCCCTATTTAATTTAAAAATAATAAGAGTTGTTATTATAAAAGAATAACTTAATTATTATTTAATTATTTTTTTTATTTTCAAATATGAATCCTAATGTATTTGAAATATGTAAATTTTAATATTATATTAAATTTATAACAAAATGGATCCCTTATAAGAACCGTAAGTCCATTAACATCTACCAAAGCTTAACTAGTTTTGTATGTGCACCCAAAAAAAAAAAAAAAAAAAAACTAACGACGTGGGGAGAAAACTTTAATAAAAAAATAATTCTGACAATTAAAAAAATATAACGATGGAAAATATTCAAATTTAAAATCTTGAGCTTCCTTATTGTAATGTTGCTGTTACATTAGAGAACTTATCTTTATTTAATTTTGTTCTTATCTTTCTTCTTGTTACTATAATTAATTATACAACGACGATTAAATATTGAATGTGCTTTTGTAGAGATTTGTGATTACTTTTTTTAATCTAAATTAACTGCTTATTTATTGACATTTTAAGAATTTATCCTTACTTAATTTCATTCATTTTTTTTTTTTAATACGTAGAAAGGCTCGGTTTCGAAACTCTAAGAGTACGCAAGAATCCGCAACCCACGCACTCTGATAAATGAGGAATCACTCATGTGAAAGTCAAACGCTCTACTTAGGTAGATCACGCAAGCATTAGGCTCAGCTCTTACTCCATTAAGTTAAACCCTCGCGAGTTACTTAATTTCATTCTTATCATCCATTTTCTCTTATAATTGCTATAATTAATTTTTATTCATGATTTAAAGTATCCTTTAAATTTTTAATATTCATTCACTTTAAGAGTAGAAATAAAAATTTACATTCTTATACTTAATTTGAATGTATGATTATTATTTATTAATACAAAATAAATTTACATTTATTACACAATAATTGTTTGCCTTATAGTTGGCACCTCACTATTTATAATTGGATATTTGTTTACATTTTTAAATTTTACAAATTCTAATTTTTACTTAAATAATACTATTTTTTAAAAATATTTATAATTTAATGTTCTCGTAAAAGTAATTTTCTATATAATATTTTCCTACTACGTCATTTCTTATTTCTAGAAAGATGTTTAAATAATAAAAAAATTATTTAAAAAAATTAAGAGAAATTATTTATGTATAAAGTGATAAAAAGACAATTAAAATAAAAAAAATAGATAACGGATAAACAAATTCAACTATTAAAAATATTTCTTAAGATTATTGCCATTACCCGCTCTAATTACAATTACGGCTAGTAAAATTCAATTATCTCTCTCTCCGCAATTTAGTTGGAATATATTTTGTACTTGCAAAATGCTTCTTTTATTTTTTATTATTTTTTTATCTTATAAACATGAGTTTTACCAACCTTAAAAACCTAAATTGCTTTATAATATATTTAAATTTAATCTATTTATATATTAATCTTAAATAAATTTTTAGCAAATTAACCTTATTCAACTCCATAAAAATAAAAACCAAACTTCTGGAATTATTTATATGTGGCCGTCAAACTTTCATAAATTGTTTGATGGAATATTAATATTGTGTTCATGGGTCCATCAATTGGGTGACAGAGATGTTAGGCAAAGAAGAGCCGCAACTTGGGAAATTGGCAGAACCGCGCACATCCCGGCCAGAAATTTCTAGCTAAGCAATGGCCCCATTAATACCAACCCCAAATACAATATAGGCTTACAAAACCATTATATAGAGATAGAGAGAGAAGAGAACAGAGAAACAGATGAAAATACGAAGGACCGCATAAACATAGAGAGGAAAAACGAAGCTCGGGAAGAGGAAAAAAAAAAAAAAAAAATAGAAAATTTCTGGGTCGTTTGATTTTTTTCTCTAATTTGATCTTCAACCAAGTTTCTTTGACAGTTCCTATCGATCTGTGTATTTGTTTATAGATAGATACGTATCTGGCAGCACAGATGATCGCTAGCTGCAGTGGTGGGTCTATTTTGATTGTTGTTCATCTGTGCACTTAAAAGAGTCCTTGAATTTTCCTTTTCGTTGCTTTGTTTATCAACTTCGATTGCATCGATGGGTGGGTTTTTGTTTGCTGCTGTTTGGGTCTTTTGTGTTTGTGTATCTGAGCTGGAAAGATTACAGTATTTTCTTCATTCTCTCGGCAACCGAAGATATATATCTATGATGTGTTGCTTTCTGGTTTCGAACATGAAAGAACTCTGCTTTCTTAAACCAAGGTTTTGGGTTTAGTTTTTTTTTTTGGGGGTGCGGGGTTGTTTAATCTGGTGTCCGGTTGAAAAAATTCAGGGTTTTGGAGCTTTATTTTTTGCCATTTTCGCGCATTTTCTGGGTCGCCAAACAGAAAAATCGTGAAAGTTCGAGTACGGATTTTTTGGATAGTCATACTTGTGATGGATTTATAGGTTAAATATACGAGTCTTCTCTAAATGTCCAGCAAGTGATTTTTTATTCTTCTCTTTGGATTTCTGATTTTCAGTTCTATTTTTTTATCTGCTTCTTGACTGTCCATGAATGAGAAAATTGGGGTCGCTTCAACATTTGCTTCAATAAGAAGGGCGTCAAATTGGGATTTTGGAGTGTGAATGTCAAGATTTTTTGATTTCTTGCTCTGTTGTTTGGATTTTGTTATGGGATTTAGATTAATTGCTTCCACGTTCAACGAAATAGTTGTATTTTAATGTTTTGGAAATATTGGATTGTATGACTTACAGTTATTTTTGTTGTTGCTGCATATCACATAGAAGCCTATGAATGTCAACATTTTCAGCTTCTATAAATGTCAACATTTTCATCATCTTCAAAAAATTAAAGAGTCCCAAAGAGTCGGATGGGTGTTTTTGAATCTATATGTGCTTTTATTTCCGTGACTATGGAGCAGAAATTTTGAAACGAAGTGCAAATGTGTTTCTATGCTTTCTTCATATTATCTTCTCATGATAAGATCAAACAACTGACTTTTCATGGCACATTATCTCAGGCTTGGGTATTGGTCTTTAGAATAAGCCATGAAGCAGTGGTTTCATGATTCTTGTTGGTGTGAAGGCAATACTCATTCTGCTATCTGTGCTGTTTGGATTTCTGGTTTGTATTTTGATGCGGGCGCTCATGGTGGATTGAGAATGCATTTAATCAATAGATAGTTGCAGACCCTGCTGTAAATATGAGAGTCAGTTGGGTCTTTCATGTGCAATGGTAGCAGGGTTTAAAGCTTGAAGGTCTTGGCCTTCTTAAATGGCTCTAGAGTGAACAACTGAATCCCATTATTTCTTAGGAACTTTAGCTTTGGATTTTGCTCTCATGGAAAATTCTCTTGTGTGAGGGCAAGCTAAAAATAGAACTAGACTTGAGAAGCTAGTCAAAAAAAGTATCTTTAGACATTTGGAAGAAAAATATAATCAACATCAGTCATGGGCTTGCCTCAAGCTTCCTCCAGCAGAATTACTGACGAAGTGGCAACGTCGCTAAGCACATTTGCGCAAACTCCATCTCGACTTGTTAGTTTGAGTACCTGTGATTCGAGTGGAATTCATGTAGGTCACACAGGCAATCGAATTCCTGGGGAATTCTCTTGCTCTTCTTCAAGGGAGCTGCCAAAGGAGACAGATGCTCTCAATTTGCATAGAGATGGTATGGCTCACATACACAGGTGGAGGATTGGTTCCACGGAAAAAATTAGCTTGCTCACTCATAAAGGTGGATGGAATGTGCACAGTCCTGTTTCGAGGATTGTGGGATTTGAACCAAGGGCATTGGATTCCCCTACCAATAAGGGAAATGAAATAGGTGATAACGTTTCTTCTAATTTGTTTAGTAGCAACAGTAATGAAACTGAGTCCAGTGGTTCACTAGCCCGAAAGCGGTTGTTGTCTCCTTTGAATAGCATGCTTATACCAGATCAATTTGAAGGCGAGTCACTTGACATTGGGGGCACCACTAATAAGAGTGATTCCCCTAAGTTCTGTGTTCCTCAAGAGCATAAGAAAGCTAATATAGGCAACTCTGGCTATTTCAGTTTCTCAGAAAGGTATGGTTCGCCAGATGATAATTATGCAACCAACTTCAGTTTCTTCACTGATGGCCCTTTGCTTGAGAACAAGGAGTCACAATCTTTCAATCCTTCTCCAACTTCACCTGGATCAACATGGTTTGAGGGAACAACTAAAGCAGGAAACCAAGCCAGAGAAATAGCGATACCTCCAAAAAAGGTGGTCTCTTCTTCACTGTCTTTGTCTCCTCTTGGCCCAAAATTCTCTGGAGAAATGAAAACTTCAGGAGTTAGCAGGGCTGCTCGAAAAGAGTTCGATGACAACTACCTGACCTTAAAGGACATGAAGCAGTCACTTGATGGAACTATTTCTGGCATTTTCACTTCCCAGAACAAAGAAGATTCTAGAATGGGAAGCAAATCATTTCAAGATGTTGAAAATCTGCATAAAAAGTTTGATCAATTCACACCTGAAAGTACCTATAGAATCAATGGGCCCTGGGGTCAGGATTCAACCCTTAATCCTCAATGTTCCAAGTTCATAAGAACTTTGGGCGGACAATCTGTTAGAAGGGCCTTGGTTGGTTCATTTGAGGAGTCTCTGTTATCTGGTCGTTTATCATCTGCAGTGACCTGTCAGGTTAGTGTAGATATGGTATAGTGATTCAACATTTTGTTCAATCAGCACCCATTTTATTTTTAATTCCCACGCAATTCCTTACATGCAGAAAATTGATGGTTTCCTTGCCGTTCTTAATATTACTGGAGGAAATTTCTCACCGCATTCTCAAAAGCTTCCATTTGCAGTTACCAGTGTGGATGGAGATAATTGCCTTTTGTATTATTCATCAATAGATATTGCAGGGCATTTACCATCAAATAAGTATAGAGGCCCTAAAATGAAAAGGAGCCTTAGCATTGACACCCGAGCAGAAAAGAGCCGCTTGCGCATACCTATGAAAGGGTGCATACAGCTGGTACTTCCAAATCCCTACCCAACATCTAAGTTATGGGCCATTGCCCTTGCTTTTATGTCTATCTGGTGCAATACATTGAGTGCACCACAATCCTACTGCATTGGAAAATATAGTTGCTTGCTTGAGATGACATTTTTATCTCTTAAATTAGCTATCACATTCTTTAATGGGAGTTTATGATTAGAAAATGCCATTGAAAAAGGTCAAGGGTTGAGAGACATTATGGTTTTGCAGTCTTGCTATCAAAACCTGAATCCTTGAAAGGATTCCGAATGAACTTGAACTTGGATTGAGAACATAGGGTTACCAGTATGGAAGAGGGGGTATTATTACCTGGTGACATGGGCTTGATACCCACATTAATTTTCCTGTAACTTCGTCCGGATCATTACTTTTTTCTGCAGAGCTACTTTAGTTTTCCCTACAAAAGTTTTGTACATCTGGGTCATTATGATTTACAATTTTGTTCTGGCAAATTTTGTTATAACTGATTGATGTTTTAGGATGAAAACATTATAAAATTTGTATTTTGCTTTCTATTTGTTCACCATCTTCCGGGCTTTTTAGAATAACCTAATCAATGTGTGTTCCCAAACCAAAAGAGTTTTCCAGCGTGCTGGCTGTGAAATGAGATAACCATGAAACAGAGCTGATATTCGAAATGGTTGCTAAAGTAGTAAAAATCCTTAAAAAAAGGAGTGGACCCAGATGTTGCCTTTTTCAAATGAATATGATTACATTCCATCTTATAGACAGCCTTAGACATAATCATAAGTGCTGGTTGAGAGCGTATCAGCTAATTTATTTTATTGTGGTGTGCCAGTAAGTGCATTCAAAGTTCTTGCATCATTTATTAGAAGGTTCATATGCTAGCCAAAATGCCTTATGTGCATATTGCGTAGCTGCTGTCTCTTCTACACTCAAGTGCTTTATGTTCAGTATATTTAGCTAACTGACTGAACTGCTTTTGGCAGGTTCTCAGTAATCCTGAGAAGACCCCTATTCATACTTTCTTCTGTAAATATGATTTGAGCGACATGCCAGCTGGAACCAAGGTAAGTTGTAATGGAACATTATGAAATATTATTATTTTTTTTTTTAAGTCTTACGAGCTATTCATCAATAAGAGAAATTATATAATTTTGCCCATTATGAAACAAACAAAAAGTCATGTTGTATAAGTGTTTAAGCTGATAATGATGCATCTTCGTTTTAATTTGTATGATTGCACAACTATAATTAACACATACAACAATATATGTAACCCTTTTTGTGTGTGTGACTTTTAGCTGCTTTTGCCATATGAACTTGCATCAAGGTTGTTGAAATCCAAAAATCGGCAGAGGGTCAAAAAATTGAATTGTAAAGTCATAAGATTTTAAATATGGTCTACCACATGAAAACTTATCAATTTCACCATTTAGAGCTTTCAGTTTGATATGATAATATCATCTAAGTGGAAAGAATCTTGCTTTATGACTAGAAATGTGGAAAAGATTTTCCAAAAGCATGAGTTTATGGCACTCATCATAAGAATGGGTTCCCACCCTGTAGCCAAAAATATTAAAAAATGGTTTAATAATTAGAGAAATGTTCGCATTACATATCAAATTTTCATTTCAATTGGTCTGAATTTGGGCCTCGTGAAGATAAATGGTTGAAATGAGTCATACAATTGGTGACTGAACAAGTCAATCCTTTAGGAAATATAGTATAAATATAAGAGATATTTGCAGCAATGATATATTGTTGTGGAAAATTTTCTCTTTTAGATGCTATAAATGGAGACTTTTAAGGTGTTTGGTGTGATATATATTACTGAAATTAAAATATTAATTTCATTTTAGTTTAATTTTGTAAGATTAGAAATGCATAAGTGACGTTTTATTATAGGTATTTTGGTTTCTGTCCTAACTACTATATTTAATTTATGGTATTCAATTTAGTGGAATAATGCGCATGGTCCTCATCTAGTATACTATAGGAAAGATTAATGTTAAATAATTAGAAAATTCTACTAGAAGAAGTAATAAGAATGAGGTGAAATGCTTGTTGCCTATCACTTGAAAACAAAAATACTCATAAAAGCATATTTTAATTAATAACTATAAAAGTCTATTTTGTTGGACAAAATTACATAAAAGCTTTTTAGTTTTTAAAATTGATTAAATCACCTATAAAATTTAGATTTTCCTGATTTTACATTCCAAATTCGAGATTTTACCTATTTTACCCCTATTAAGATTTTTGATGTGATTCAACAAGTTTTCTCCCCCTAACATTGTAAAATAATGATTAAAATTGAGATTTTGACAACCTTGGCTTGCGTGCACAAAAGAAGGCAAAAAAAGAACAAAATGAAGAATAATATAGGCATGTAAATTGAGTGTTTTATTCATTTATTTATTTATTTTGGTTAAACCTGGAAACACACAATACTAAGCAACCCTTAAAATTGAGTAAAATGTTGACTTTGAGCATGGTGGGGGAAGAGACGAAGAGTTGCAATTGGAGTTCCCAAACTGAGGTTATCCTGGGCTTAGTATTTATAGCCCCAACATGATCCTGAGCGTCATGTTTGATGTTCCTGCACCTCTCAAATGAAGCTGGCCAAATGTGGAAAAAGACCTCTGATTTGCTTGTATAGAAGGTCGAAATTTTTTCTGAGATGACAAGCAGAAGCTAAGGCCTTTTGGGTTAGGATGAACAGCGCACAATGTTTCTTCAGTAATGCGAGGAACAAATCACCTGTAATAAAATAAAATAATTTAGAAGTATGATTTGAAGCCACATTCTGGTTTCAGCTTCAACTCAATTTTTGGTGACAAAGATGAGGGCTTGCTGTAGCCCAAAGTGGGCATGATTCAGCCTGCTTTGTTCGTAGCTAGATGGCCAATCTTTGGACTGTCAAATTGATATGATACAAGAAGAAAATTAAGTAGAGGAGAAGAAGAAATAGCCAAGAGAGAGAGAGAGAGAGAGCGAAGAACGCAAGGGAAGAAGTACAATTCAACTTCACAAGCTTTAATTCATAAAATTAACCATAGCATACCTTTACTGGCATATGCTTACAACTTATATAGGAAAACAAAAAAAAACCAAAAAAACATCCTATTGGCAGACAATATTTATTGGTTCATTCTAAGACACCGGTGGGAAAAACCGACCGTTAGTATAAGGGCCATTTTCCAAAGAAATCCAAGGGGAATGCCTTCGGTTAAACCTAAGGTCCTCATCATTCTCTCTGGTCGAGAAAAAACTTGACTCTATATAGTTTAATTGTGTGCTTCATCCTTCAGTCACTGGGCCATGAACAAAATGAGTATCTGAGCTTTTTCCAAAGTTCATGCACATGCTTGATAGGTGGCATGAACTTGGTGTCCCCACCAATTCTCCCAGGGTGGAAAGAACTTGCTCCGGCGAGACTTGCTGTATACTCCCAAAAAATTCCAAAACTGGATGGAATTGTGGGAGGGATATGTCAATGGGGATGACAAAATCCCAAGGAACATTTCAGTCATAAGGCAACATCTTCAACTTAGAATGGAACCCTACACCAGCAGGAATCTTGGTGATGCACGCTTTCTCAACATTCAAGTCAGCTGCTTTAGGTGGCACATCACCACCTAAATTAACAAACTCTTCAGGTTTAACTAGGGAAGTCACTATCAGGAAAGCATTTTTTTCGCTCTTTATCATAACTTTTGTGCTCATGGTCATGCCTATAGGTCATTCTTCTATCACTTTTATTATAATAGTTCCGATTATAGGAACTTAGCAAAGCTATCTGGGCTAATTCATGAAGAATGTTGTCATAGATTTGCTGAAAAGTTGGATAGCACTGTAAAATAATGAGTGGTCGTTGGAAAGTTGTCTGAAAATAGTGGTGGTCGCCAGAGATCCAATGGCACGGGAAAAACAAGGGGTCGTCATTGGGAAGTAGTTTGAAAATAGTGGCAGTCGCCAAATGTTGGGTGGCACTGGAAAAACAGTGAGTTGTTGTTGAAGGTGGTGCTAGGAAAAAAAGTGTGATGTTACTGGAAAGTCTCCGGAAAATAGTGGTGGCACCAGAAAATGACGACAAATTGAGAATTTATATATTTTTGGGCTCTAAACCAGGTTGATGTGATGCAAGAAGAAATTAAGCAAAGGAGTGGAAGATATCACCAAGAGAGAGAAAAGAGAGAAAAGAACACAAGGGAAAAAGGAGAATTCAGCTTCACAAGCTCCAATTTATACTCAATTCATAATATTAACCATAACATACCTTTACCGATATAGTTTTGCAACTTAAATAAGAAACAAGGAAACCAAAAAGTCATCCTAAGTAAGACAATATTTATTGGTTTATTCCTAGACGTCAAGGGGAATAACCAACATTTACTATAAGGACCATTTCCAAATACATCCAAAAGGGGATGTCTTCAGTTAAACCTAATGTCCTCATATCAAACAGAGTCAGAGATATTTGAGGTGCGTAGAATTCGGAGTTGTCCTTATCATGAAGCATAACTGTAGTTCCAAGTTCCACAGGCTTTAGCTCGCTATTGATCTTTGTTTTTCATGGTTTAGCTTTCCTAGTGTGGCTGGACTGCCAATCTCTAAACAGATGAGTAAAATCTCTAACTGTCCATATTTTGCTTGTAATTGCATGGGACACGAGTATGAATACCACATGGCACAGACATGCTAATGCTGTAATTATTAAAAAATAATATATATATATATTATAATATGTATTAATATAAAAAAGTAAGATTATGTCCTGCATTCTTCATATTTAAAATATATATTTATCTTTAAAAGCTATATTTATAAACAATAAGTTTTAGTGTTTTAGAATTCTTAAAATATCTGAAAGGTGGAATACTAACGGGTGTAACTGTACATTCTACTTACTGTATATTTTGGCTTGGTTTGGGAAGAAAAAAAGCATGCTTTT
>JAVXUM010143704.1:0-16581 GCA_035590655.1 Pouteria glomerata | reverse complement strand
CAGATTTTAGGCCGTTATATAGCAGTTTTGCTTTGTGGGTCCACTATGTAACTGTTGCGTAGCTCTGATGTAGTAATATGTGGTCATGTTATGCTTGCTATACACTCACTCCCTAGGTCCCCGGACTAAGGGCGTGACACTCTCTCTCTCTCTCTCTCTCTCTCTCTCATACTCTCACTCTTCGGTGTTAACACGCAGATATCCGTCAAATCAGAAAATTGTATTTTATTACATAGAAGATATAGATATATGTATTTAAAATCAATTATTAATTACTATATAGTAAATTTATTATTTTTATTTATTTATTTGTATTTATTTCAAATTAAAAATTTAGCTTAAAAATATTTATAAAAAAGAAGAGAGTATTTTTATGTAAAGTGACTAAAAAGATAACTAAAGTAGAGAAAAAAATAATTTTGACCATTAACTAAATGATTTAATTTCCTTATTATATAGATAACACAAATAGTGTAAAAATATACGTATTTAAAATTAATTATAAAAAAATTAATTACTTTTATTTATTTATTTATATTTATTTAAAATAAAAAATTTAGCTTATTTAAAAAATCCTTTTCTCCATCTAATAAACACTTAGCTTTTTATCCAAATATCTCAAATTCTGACACAAATTTTTATTTTAATCACCCCTTTATCTTAAAAAAAATTTACCTTAGTTTTTATTTATAAACACTTAGCATTTTTTTTTAATTTGATTTTTTTTATTTTAAACACCCATTTAATTTTTTTCATTAATTTAATATTTTCATTGCACGTCCTCCATATGCTACTTTTTGTAATTTTCTACTTAGCAAGCAAAAAATGGCACTTCCTCTGCATGCCACAAAATCTTTTTTTTTTCTTTTTTTTTGTTTCAACCGAGACAATTTAAGCCGCCGAGTAGAGAGAGAGAGAGACTGATGTGCCAGATGCGGGTAGACTGACTCGTGGGTGTGGTTCACGTGTATGTCCAGCGGTTGGAAGCGGAAACTTGTTTGGGAAGTTTTACTGAGAAAAAATCACAGCCATTTATTTGTATAAAATTGAATCTTAGCCAATGATTATAATTTGTGCAAGAGATATTTATAAAATGTGTTATGTTTTATTATATAGATATGCTTATTTCTGAGCACACGTGATTAATGCTTATTTCTGGGGCAGATGTTCGTGATGAACTTATGAGATAGAGTAGCTAATTTTTGATTATTTTACTTATGTTTTATAAATTTTAGATTTTAGTTTTGGACTCTATTTGAGACATGCTGTATTGTAGCCCAATTGTGGCAGATTATAGACCTTTGAGTATTTGATTGATGAATATAGTATTATGTATTGGCTTTTACTCTGATTTGTGTTTGATATATGTTATTTGTGGTTGATTATGGATTTAGTTCCCACATCATCGGGTTGTGAAATTTAGGCCGTGATAAAATTGGATGAACTCAGATAAGAGGGAGTGTAGTTTAGTAGATTTTAGAGTTGAAACATTTTCTTCTTCCATTTTTAGGGATTTACAAGACCGATCATGCATGTTTGCTTGGCTATAAAGAGCGGAGGAGTCGCAAGACCCTTCTGATTCAATCGATCTTTTATCTTTAGGTTATGCTAACAAAACTGCAGTAAGCTTATTCTTTGCCTTTTTAATACTATTTAAATGTGACTTCAACTATTTGATGGAGACTCTAAATATTTTAGCAATAGAGGATGAACCTAAGCAAACAAATTGATGAATTCAAATGTGAAGAGGACAAATAAATGTACACAGAAAGACAGAGTACCTAAAATAAACAATCTGATAAACTGAGGGGAGAGAAATTGAGAGAGAGTTTCAGATGGGAGAGAAATCAAACTTTGTGAGGGAGAGGGGGAGTGCGGGGAATGAGAGAGGAAGTACGAGGGGTGAGAGAAGGAATAAAAAATCTAAAAGGAAAATTTAGAAATTTCTAAAATTAATTAGGATATTAGCTTCTACCCATTAAAACCGTAGCCAAAATACGAAAGCCATAAATTTATTAGTTACTACAAAATTAGAGTTGTAGCCAAAATACAAAAGTACGAAGTTATTAGCTACCACAAAATTAGAGCCATAGCTAAATGGGGAAGCCATATAACTTTTTTCCACCGCATAAATTTCAATGACTACTGCTAAATATTTGACTATTTATTTAGCTATGACTTTTGTTAGGCAGTGGCCAATAATATTCTTTAACTTTGGTATTTGGCCGTAGCGAAAAAATCTTGTTAGTCAAAGGGCATTTTTTAAGTAGTGCTAGTTGTTTTGAAGAAGCAATGAAGAAAGAAGAATGTTATGTTGCAATTGGTAAAGAGATCAAAACAATGGAGAAGAGGAAGACATGGACCTTGATGGATTTATCAAATGGAAAGGAAGCTATTGGCCTAAAATGGATATACAAGTTTAAACTCAACCTAGAAGGTTCACTGCAAAGGCACAAACCATTGTTAGCAGCTAAAGGTTATGTATAAGTTCTAAATACTGATTTCACCAAAACTTATGCTGTAGTTGTTTGTTTTGATACTGTAAGAACTCATTTGGCATTGACAGCCAACAGAGGATGGATTGTTTATCAACTGGACATAAAATATGTTTTTCTTAATAGGGATTGGGTGGGAGATGTATATGTTTAACAACCTAAGGATTTATGATGAAAGATCAAGAACAAAAAGTATACAAAATGCATAAGGCAATTTATGGGCTCAAGCAAGCTTCACGGGCTTAGTATAGAAAAATTAACTCTTATTTTGTTAAGAACAATTTTACAAAAAGTGCTAATGAGCCTAAATTCTATGTTAAAATTACAATGGTGATTTATTGGTTGTGTTTATAAGTTGATGATATGGTTTATACTAAAAGTTCATTTCAGATGGCAGAAGCATTTAAAAAATCTATGATGTAAACTTTTGACATGTTTGACTTGGCTCCTTTGCATTACTTTTTGAGAATTGAAGTAGTGCAAGATTCAAATGATAGTTTCATCTATCAGAGAAAATATGCAGTTTACTTATTGAAGAAAGGTAGAATAGAGAATTACAAGAGTGCTAAGACTCCACTGAATATAAATAAGAAGCCAAATCTAAGTGATGGAGCTAAGAAGGTTAATGAGAAAAATTTTAGAAGCATTATGGGAAGTCACATGTATTTATCTCACTCATACAAGGCATGATATTACATTTGCTGTGAGTCTTATATCTAGGTTTGTGCATAGTCCAAGCTAGTTTCATTTTGGGGCAGCTAAGAGAATTCTTCGTTATAGTTAAGGAATTACAAATTTTGGCACCAGGTATTCAATAGGCAAATTAAATAAACTTGTTGCTTTTACTGATAGTGGTTGGGCTTCTTGTACAGATGATAAAATAAAGCACTATAGGTTATATGCTTAGCTTGAGTGCAGGAACTATTTGACAACAAGTCGACAATGGCACTGTCCAACAATCCAGTTCAACAAGGAAGAACAGAGCACATTGTGATGAAGCATCATTTTATTCGAAAATTAGTGTCAAACAAAATTGTTGAGCTGCAATACAACAACATAGATAATCGACTAGCAGACATACTCACGAAAGTTTTACCTAAAGCCAAATTTACAAACTTTCGTTCCATGATGGGAGTTGAACTCCTCCTTGAATTTGGGGGACAAAATGCTGGGAATTAATTCAATTAAGGGCTGTGTTTTCTTTGACTTAGTATTACTCTGCTAGTTTGTTGCTATTATTTAGGAAATAAGTTACTTTCTTTCTGTTCCAGAATTGTGGCTGATCTAGTCATGGACAAATCATGCCCACTAAGATGTGTTATGATGTGTTAATGAGTTTGATAGAAATTTTAGGGAGTAGTGGCGCCAGCCAAGCATTTGTAATAACCACATGTTGAGCGTCTATTTAAACAATTGAAATTTGCTTTAGTTTGAGATTCTAGAAGTGTGAGTTGAACTTCAGTCAATAAAGAAACCTTTTTTGTACAAGTTTTTGTGTATTTTTCCTTGAGTAGGATTTCTACACTAACATGGGGTACCAGTAACAAATGCCCTATATTTGTACGCTCAGACTTTCAGTTGAGTGATGTCCTCCCCAAATCTTTCGCTCTCCTTTTCAGTGATTATTAATTGAAATGGTTATGTTTGATCCTATAGTCCAGTTTGAAGAGATAGTTAAGATACTAAGAATTGTTTAGTATATTGTAAGACATTCTTATTTTCTTTTTATTTTGGAAAGACAATTGTGTTTACCCAATTATAATTACTTTTTGGGTATAATATAGTACGAGACGAAGGGAGAAATTTAACCTTCTTCCAATTATTTTCTTTTTCCTCAATTACAATTGAAGTTGATTTTTCTCCTTCAACCTTAAGGTAATATTCCCAAGAGCTAAGGGATCACTCATTCACTCCTGTCTCATTCACGCTATAACGCCTAGCTTAGCAGCAAGGGTAATAACTTGGTATCTTCTTAGAACATACGACATAATTGAGGTTCCTGATTCCTCTCTATCTCCACTTTTCTTCACTTCTTGATAGGCCAGCTAGCTATACTCTTTACTTCACTTCAGTACTTCAGTTCCACCCTCCTCGCTAGCTGCATAAATATATGGTCCCGGCCCTGTAGAGATCTAGATTCATATATATCTAGCTTTGAAGTCTCCGAGGATAGATCCATACGAATATACATTTTCAACACCACATGGAGTGGCCACCGAAAGCAAAATATAATCTTCCCTTTTCTATCCGTATACCAATTTGGTGGGGCCAAAAAAAAAAAAAAAAAGAAAAAGAGGAGGAATGTGAAGGGGGAAGGTGCAGGGACTGGAAGATGAGCTAGCAAGACACTATAAAAGAGCAGTGCCTGTTGGGTTTTTGGTAGAGCACAGCTAGGTTGATACATAGTTATATACCCGATAAGAGGCAACTGAAATGGGGCATCCTTCTGAGCTAGCTAAAGTTGCGATTGGAGCCTTTAAGTTGTTGGAGGAGTCTAATTTGAAGCCCAAAAAGACGCATTTTCCCCACCACCACCACCATCAGCCTAAGCATCATCACATTGCACCTCAACTTCAGGTTCCTTCTGCGAGAGAAGCCATTGATTGCTTTCAGGCAGCGCAAAAGTATGGTGGCGTGTTAATTGTTGATTGTCGAGCCAAGAAACAACCACTTCGTCAACCCTATTAATTAAGCTCTCTTGATATATATATCAATATTAGAACAGTATGTAGCCTTTAAAAAAAAATTCCAATCAATATAGGTCCCTACTATATTGATTGGAATTTTATATATCTGTTTGGGTTGTATAAATCTCTCTTTTCCTAAGGACTACTAAGTAAAGTAAAATATTTGCACCTTTTCGAGTTTTGTTTTGATAACAACTGAGGATATTTTGGATATGCAAGTGATTTTAATGCAGTTTTTTGAATTGTACTTTGCTGTTATTTCTTTCTGCTACCTCCTCCTCTTTTGTATTTCTAATGTTATAAAGAAAATACTATATATACTTAAAAGAAAGAAAATATATATATATAGAACACTATATGCTTGACCTGCTCAATTACTTCACCCAAAAATGCAAACTTAGAATTAAATATATTGAGTGAAGAAAATTAAGACAATTTCTCCCAAGTACAAGGTATAATTGTAGCACAATTAAACTGGTAAATACTAGATCATCTCCACAGGGATCTAAGGTGCAATGTTAATGAATGATTCCAATAAAAGAAATTGGCAAAAAACACCACTCACATGAATGTAAAAACAGTAACTAAAATCTGGTTTGAGAACATTGTTGATTTTTAAAGAAATGCTTAGAAATGAAAAGTAAATTTAGCTTACACTTAATATTGAAAAATGGGGTAAGAAAAGTTCAATCCAAATCCAAGTCAATCTCAAATGCCAAGAGTTTGCAAATCATCAACTCAATTTGTAATGATATTTGGAGAAAATCAATTTCAATTAGAACAAACTATGGACCAAACACTTTATGTGCATAACATATCTTAAGAATAGTAAGTGTTCTAGATCTAACAACCCACGTACATGAATGCAATGAGAGTTCTAGTTTAAGTAACACTTATGAGTTTATAGATAAGATATACAAATCAGTGTAGATCGAGTTCTAACAAACTAAATTGATAATCAAAGAACTCAAAATATTTCCATGAAGCTTGGCATCTTGAGATTCAACGGAAAGGAAATTGCCCTTGCCTTGGCCCAAGAAGAACTTAGCCAAACATATTTAAGAAATTAAAACAGAAATTGAAATCTTAATGGAAAGACATTGAAATCTGAAACTGAACTTTCTTTCAATTGAAATCTAATTACAAGAGTATTTTTAGATTAAAATTGCAGTTGAAAATTAAAACTCAGATTTGGAATTTACAACAAAAAATTAGAAAAACAGAACTCTCCCTACTCTCTTATCTCTCTACAGCAAAATCAGGTTCCTCCCTCAACAATTCTCTCTCCGTGTCTTCTCCAGGTGTTATGTCAGCCCACTCTCCATATTCTCCTCCTGGAAAGCTCCTCTCCAACCGAAAATTGATTCATTCTCTCTTTTACAGATTTGTCCTTCCCCAATTTTAGGATTCTCGTCACATGGAATCTATTGCAGAATTATAAACTATCATTCGAATGTGTTTGAAGACTCTATTCGAATCATGTTGTTCCCTCCGGAATTTTGAACAATTGATTGTATTCGAATATAATATTTGCCTATTCGAATATGATCCCCTGTTTCCTGATTAAGCTTCAAACCTTCTTGTTACTTATTCAAATGAAAAATTCTCTTTTTCTAAATGTAATTGACCAGCTGCCAATTATTCTTTAGTGTTTACAACACTCTTCTATGTTTTTCTTCCTTTGTTCCTCCAAATGATTTTAATTTGCTATCTTTTATGATGAGAATTTACATGTGCTCCAAGTTTAAATTATAGGACACAATTCTGTACAAAACAGATATTTAATATCACTTATACGCTTTATGGTAGGTATTCAAATGGGTAAATGAATAGTATTTGAAATTCAATCACTATAGCTTTGTTTAGAGCATCAAATTTCACCAAAAAAAAAAAAAAAAAATCTTTTTGGGCGGGTATAGATTGAATGGGTCGTAATTGAGCCAGCCTGTGCATATATAAATTGATTGGTTCGTTCAATATTGATCAATTACAATGCCTCAGCCTTTCCATTCATTTCAACTGAATAAATAAATAAAAACTGTCGTTTCAAGAACGTTCAAGGCACAGTGATGGCCTTGCAACAGGATTTGACGCGAAGACTCTTCTTCTCCTATTGGGTCCCACTTTCTTCTCTTGTGCCCAAGGTGCCTGTCCGCTCTTTTTTCCCAGCGCTCCTACAGTTTTTTATGTCACCAAGTTCGGCGCTGTCGCCGACGGAAAGACTCAGGTTGGATTGGAAGTAACTAACTAATTTCCCAACTTATGTTGTTAATCAATAATAATAATTATTATTATTATTATTATTTGTTTTCATTTATCCTTACATTTAGAAATTTATTAATTTTAAATAATAATAATAATAATAATAAAAAACAATAGATTTAATGGTAGTATAGTAGTAATTGTAAACTATTTTATAAAAGATAAGTATATATAATTAATACCTAAAGCAAGCATCATGCGATATTTGGTGGATTAATAAGTTACGAAAAAAAAAAAAGTAAACTTCCGGAGTTAGCGATGTCACCAATGGAGTACCCTTTTCACCTTAAAAACAAAGAAATTAGTAAACGAGCTATATCGTTCACAATTCATCAAATTTTAATGTTAAAATAATATTAATGTCCAAACACTTAAAAGAAAAAAAAAGGCATTTTAAGTACTTATAAAATGGAAAATGATATATTATATAGACTTATAAAATGTGAAAAGAAAAAATTGTAACATGTATCAATCATCTAAATAAAAAATTAAAGAGTAAGACATGTAATGGACCACCAATCATTTCTAAAATGTTTAATATAAAAATGATTGACTATAACTTTAGCAAAAAATGTTCCAAACAAAAAAATGAAAAATTTAACAAAAACAAAAACAAAATAAAAGAACGTATGTCGAATTCCCATGAATCCCTCAAGTTTTAATATAAGTACATGGATAAGACTATATATAGGGATGTATGAAAGAGATGCGCAATCCACGATATGATCACAAACTTTTTTTTTTGAAAATTAGATTATGTTGTATCACTTAAAGAAAATGGTTATAATAGCATAAAAAAAATGTTTCAATTATACTCATAAGTCAGTAACCAGAATATAGCCTCTAAACCGAGACTAGCTCCAGATAATTCTTTCTGACAATCTAAATCTGTGTTTCCAATTAAGGCTACTATTTTACCATGATACTTTTAGAATTTGAAGAAATTAAAATTACAAAAGTTGTAGCTTTATAAGTCTTCTTTCCACACACCAAAAATCAAAATTTTTAAAGTTGTAAATTATGAGTTATGGCTCAAAAGTTGAAACTACCTCCAAAATTCAAAATTAAAATCTCTTCTGCAATGACTAATCTTCAAGCTTATTTTTGGACAACTTAACTTCTGATCCACAAACATTTTCCTCAGTAAAGTTGTAGATATAGAAATCTAGTTTACTATATTAAAATTTCATGAAAATTGAACCATTAGATCTTTAGATATCATCAAAATACTAAGATATGTCTGATTTATCTGTTCATCCAAATTAACCTTCTAGTTTATGTCTTCATCTTTCATTAATTTCCATTATTACAAACTTTGAAATTCCTATATTTTTTCATCTAAATTATGTAAAAATACCTAAAACATAATATCAATCTCTTCCAAGTATATTATCTTAAATCTATAAAATTAAAATGAATTGTAACATTTCATATTATGTTTATTTGAAAATTAATTGTGAAAATTTAATTCAATATTTGTTGTCATCAAAATCAATTATAAACCAAATTTATAAACCTTGGGTCAACAATCTCCCCATTTTTTATGATGACAAACCATTGATGATTTAAGATTTAAATTTTGAAAAGACATAAATTAAGAAAAGATTTTCTATTCATATAAGATTAATCTATCAATCATCAATTTTGTCTTTCTTCCTCTTTAACATCATCAAAAATATTATTAAGAGAGAGAAAAAAATTAAAATTAGTTATTTCTCCCCTAAATGTGTGCACCAATATCAATGTAAAAAAGATATATTTGGCTCCCCTTAAACAAACGATACCATCAACGAGTGTAAAGGAGATTAAATCAATATCATATTGGATTAGACATGCCAAGTTCTCTACGAATGTAACTAAATCTATCCTCATTCAATGGCTTAGTAAAACGATCGGCTAATAATTTTCTGTCCCAACAAATTCAAGAGTAATATCACATTTTTGAACATAATCTCTATGAAAGTGGTGTCTAATTTCAATGTGCTTGGTCTTAGAATATTGAATGGGATTTTTTGATAAATTAATAGTATTGGTATTATCATAATTAATTGAAATTTGATTAAAGTAGATCCCAAAATCTTCTAATTGTTGCTTCATCCATAAAATTTATGCACAACAACTTCCAACCGCAATATACTCGGCTTCCGCAATGGACAATGCTACAAAATTTTGCTTTTTGCTGAACCATGTTATAAGTGAGTGACCTAATAAAAATTGACAAGTTCCACTAGTATTTTTTCTATCAACCTCGCATCTGGCAGAGTCTGTATTAGAGTAACCAATAAGGTCAAAAGAAATGTCTCTAGGATAAAATAATCCTAAATTAGAGGTTCCTAATAAATATCTAAAAATACGTTTAACCGTAATGACATGAGATTCTTTAGGACATGATTGAAATCTAACACACATGCATACACTAAACATAATATCGCGTCTACTTGTAGTTAAATATAAAAATGAGCCAATCATACCTTATAAAGTTTTTCATCAACTTTCTTACCATTTTCATCTTTGTCAAGTTTGGTTGAAAGACTCATAGGGGTCCTAATAGGCTTTGCATTTTCCATTCCAAACGTCTTGTGTAGATCCTTTGTGTTTTTGGCTTGGTTTATGTAATATCCCAGATTTTGGTATGGATGTAAATTTATGAATTTAAACATATTTTTGGTATTATATTATGTTGATGAAGTAGTATTAATCATTAGGAATGTCTTATGGTCGAGATTTTTGAGTGAAAATGGTCAAATTGTGCAAAAATTGACATTTTAGCTTAGGAGACAGCAGAGGGGCGACCCTGAGTTTTAAGGGGCACCCGTGACACTGTTCATTACCTTGAGGGGCGCCAGTGAATACAGGAGTGGCACCCATGGTGACTTCCTCCAACTGTTCGACGAAATGTTTCAAAGAACTTGAATTTCCAACTCTTGGGGGGCGCTCACCTGAGTTAGGAAGGGGCACCCATGACACTATTCTTGCCCCTCAAAGGCACCCGTGACTTCAAGAGGGGTGCCCTACTTGTACAGAAGTTGACCAATCTAACACAGTATGGCTTAAACAGTGGAAACTATGGTCGTTGGTCCTTTTAGACGTGCAAGAGGCATGGAAAGGTCTGATTTTCTGATGAACCATGAAAGAAATATGTAAATATGTATATATGAGTGAAAGATAGAGAGAGAAAAAGAAATTGGGTGTTAGAAGAGAAGAATCATCGGTTGAGAGGAAGAAAGAAGAAAAACAAAAAGAAGAAGAATGAAGAAGAAAGGAAGAAAGAAATATTTGAAAGAAAAGAAAGGGACTTGGAAGAGCCTTGATTTTGGGTGAGTTTTCTATTTTGATTTAGCTTTAGTTATTCACAAGTTCATGACTTAGGGTTTATTTTCTTACCATGGTATTGTGGGTGATTTGAATTAAAGAATAAGGAATGAAAAAGGTGTGAGTTGAGTTGCTCAAAGTGGGAGACCAAGGACCAACATTTCATCTTCTTCTTGTTTTCTTTGATCAAGCTTGAGGTAGGGATCATTTAACTTCTTTTAGTATATATTTAATGTAAGGAAGTTGAGAATATGATTTTGTAAAGATTAACTAGAAGTATGATAGTATTAGAGGGTAGATTATGGAAAAAAACAAGGTTATGTATGTTAGTTAGGAGATTGAAACCTATATTTAACATAGAGAGAGTGTGATGATATGAGTTGGTGTCTATTAGTTTTTGGAACATTTTGGCCCTAGAATACATCTAGAAAGCCCCGAGGGACGCCCGTGAAAGGGTGTGGGGCGCCCGTAAAATAACTTTAGTTACCCCGAAAGGAGATAGGTTTTGCTTTTTGCAGATCGCTGTGAATTGAAGGATTTGTCACTTGTGAATGATCGTGCAAAAACGGAATTGTGTAGCTTACTTGCATGCATGATTTTAGAAGAAGAGAATAAAGAATAGAAAACTGAGTTACCTAGGGTTGTGGAAGAATTTCCAGAAGTGTTTCCAGAAGATATCTCTACATTGCCACCTGAACGGGAAGTGAAATTTTGTATTGATCTAGTTCCGAGCATGGAACCCATTTCCATTCCTCCCTACAAGTTGGCACCGGTGGAGTTGGCTGAATTGAGGGCACAAATTAAAGAGCTATTGATTAAGGGGTTCATTAGGCCAAGTACCTCACCTTGGGATGCATCGGCATTATTTATAGCCAAGAAGGATGGAACCTTGAGAATGTGCATTGATTACCGGAAGTTAAATTGGGTGACCATCAAGAACAAGTACTCACTACGAATGATTGATGATTTGTTTGACCAATTGAAGGGGTCCTTGGTATTTTCAAAAATTGATTTGCGATTAGGGTATCACCAGTTGAGAATAAGAGAGGAAGACATTCCAAAGACGGCATTTAGGACTCGGTATGACCATTATAAGTTTCCAGTTATGCTATTTGGTTTGATGAATGCACCAGCAGTATTTATGACTTTGATGAACTGGATCTTCAAAGACTATTTGGACAAGTTTGTCATGGTGTTCATAGATGATTTCTAGTGTATTTTAAGATAGAAGAGGAGCATGAGCAATATTTAAGACTGCTGTTATAAAGACTGAAGGAGCATCAATTATATGCTAAGTTGAGTAAATGTGAATTCTGACTTAAACAAGTCAAATTCTTGGGGCATGTGGTATCTGAGGAAAGAATAGATGTAGACCCATCTAAGATTAAAGCTAGAATAGAGTGGTCATAACTGAAAATTATGTTTGAGATACGTAGTTTCCTTGGGTTGGTAGGGTACTAACGTAGGTTTGTGTTAGATTTTTTGAGGCTAGGAGCTCCATTGGCAAGATTGACTCAGAAAGGGATCAAATTTGAATGGAATTAGGCATGTGAATGCTCATTTCAAGAGATAAAGAGGAGACTAACCACTGCACCAGTGCTAATCATTCCAAAAAGAGGAGCTAGTTACTCAGTGTACTGTGATACATCAAGAGAAGGGCTTGGGTATGTTTTGATGCAGAGTGGTAGGGTTGTTGCATATGGTTCGAGACAATTGAAGATCCATGAAAAGAACTATCCTGTGCATGATCTGGAACTGGTAGTAGTGATTTTTGCCTTGAAGAGTTGGAGATATTACCTGTATGGCAAAAAATTTGAAGTGTATACAGATCATAAAAGTTTAAAGTACATCTTCACTCAGAAGGAATTGAATCTAAGACAATGAAGATGGATGGAGTATATAGAAGACTATGGTTTTAAATTGCACTATCATCTGGGTAAAGCTAATGTAGTTGTGGATGCATTAAGCCGAAAGACAAGAAGCACCACGGCCAGTATGGCAATTAAGGAATGGGAAATAATTGAAGTTTTGAATGAATTTAATTTGGAGCTCAAGGAAGAGAAATAACGAGTAATATTATGTACCTCTGTTGTTCAGCCGGCATTGATTAACAAAGTAATTGAGGCCCAGGGAATCGATGAAGAGACTAATGATATTCAAGAGAAGATTCGAAAATCGGTGGATATTTTGGGATGGAAAATGGATGATGATTGTGTGGTCAAGTATTAAGAAAGAATCTATGTACCTTTATCAGTTAGAAATAAAGTTATGAAAGAATTTCATCATTCACGATTGGCAGTGCATCCAGGTGGAACAAAAATGTATCATGATGTGAAGCAGGAATTTTATTGGGCTGGAATGAAGAGAGACATAGCCAAGTTTATTAGCAGATGTTTGACTTGTCAACAGATAAAGGTAGAGCATCAGAGACCAGCTGGGTTATTACAACTGTTACCTGTATTAGAATAGAAATGGGAAAATGTCACTATGGATTTTGTGTCAGGATTACAATAGATAAAAAAGAATTGTGATTCCATATGGGTGATCGTAGACCGTTTAACTAAATCAGCCCATTTCTTCCCATGAAAATGACAGATTTAATGGACAATTTGTCACGAGTGTACATTTGGGAAATTGTGGGGTTGCATGGGACACCGGTGTCAATTGTCTCTGACTGAGATTTCAGATTTGTTTCTCGGTTTTGGCAAAGCTTTCAAGTGGCCATGGGAATGGAATTATGTTTCAGTATGGCCTATCATCCTCAAACTGATGGGCAGTCTAAAAGGACAATACAAATTTTAAAAGACATGCTTCGAGCTTGTGTACTAGATTTCAAGGGAAGCTGGGAAGATTACTTGCTGTTGATAGAATTTGCTTACAATAATAGTTCTCAATCTAGCATTAGAATGGCACTGTTCGAGGCTTTGTATGGAAGACCATGTAGGTCACCAGTATGTTAGACACAAGTTGGAGAGACAACTATGATTGGGCCGGAATTGGTGTAAGAAACAAATTAAAAGATCAAAATGATTAGACAGAGGTTAGAGACAGCACGTAGTCGACAAAAAAGCTATGCAGATCAACAGAGGAGACCTCTGGAGTTTCAAGTGGGGGATTATGCATTCCTAAAGGGGTCAACCCGAAATGGGCAATTCAAATTTGGCAAAAGAGGGAAGTTATCTCCTAGATACATTAGACTATTTGAAATTTTGGCAAAGGTTGGAGCAGTAGTGATTACACGTGAAAAGTGTAATTACCAACTTGACAAGCTAGGGGAGAAAACCTATGTTTAACTAATAAATATTGCGAATTGTTATCAATTATTTCTTATATTTCGTGTTTCTTCAATGCAGTCTTCAATGTAGTGAAAATGAAGAGCTTCTATGGTTAGATGATAAAGAAAACACGGAGACTGAAGTAGGAAAGCAGCCGGAAGCATCAACCAAGGGCGAAGAAGGAACCAAGACCGCGTATGGAGAAGAAGAAAGAAATCAGGAAGCAATCCAAGCTTTGGTGGTCTGGACCACCCTTACACCCGGTCCGGACCAGCTGATTAAAAGAATTCCTGAGGAGGCCTCGGTGGTCCGGATCACCAGCCAGCCCGATCCGGACCAGGCGTGATCTGCATGAATCCACGTGTTTTCATTTAGGGTTTTTCTTGCAGCTATTTAAAGGGTCTTGGAGGATTTTTTTGGAAGAGCTTTTTGGAAGAGCTTTTTCTTCAGCCGTTTCTAGTTTTCTAGAGAATAATTTTAGTTTATTTGTAGAGAGTTTTGAGAGTGTTTTGAAGATGTTTGAAGGTTTTCTTACTGCTGCGTTTGTTTTTCTTGCTGCACTTGCTGTTTTCTTCTCTTTGTTTTCCAAGTTCTCAAGGTACAATTTTATTTAACTTTCCGTTTGTTATCAAGAATTAATTGTTTGAGTATTTATGAATGAAGATCTAGAGTTTTCTTGGATTATGAACAGATTCTAATGGTAGATGATTGCTATTATTGTTTTGGTTCAAACTAGGGTTTCATGCTTCATTAGTTTAGCTTGTTAACTTCCAGATTGGAGTATTTCATTATTTAGTAATGGATTTGATGTTTTTATTGTTTGATCTTTAAGTCTTAGTTTTTAATTGTTTTAGAATAATGATTTGCTATTTTATATTCATTAGTTTCGTAATAATGCTAGGCTAAAACCCTTGATCTTGGTTTAATGCTCCAAAGTAGGATTAGGAATATCAAGTAAATTAAAACCCTAGGTTTATATATGTATACGTAGATCCGTTATGTATATAAATCTTATTTTGGATTATTATTTTAATTTATGAAAAGAACTTTTGAAAACTAAGGCCTTTATCCATATTCGCTGAAATCACTGGAATTGGTTTTTGGTTCTTTAAAAGTATATTAAAAATTTTTTTCATAAATAAAGTGATTTCCAAACCACTATATTATTGTTAGAATATTTTTTTTTCCAGCTTTGCAATTTCGTGGACTTGACCGCGAAATTGTGTAAGTGGCAACTTAAAGTTTTAAAAGATTTATATTTTAGTTCTTATTTTCTTTTCTTTCGAGAAAAAGAATCATAGAAATAAGTAGGGTTTTAAATTCTAAGGTATTCTTAATTTGAAAACTGGGCATTATACCAAGATTGCTTTTCCCTATCTGAATATTACTTCACTTTTAATAGTTAATAAGAACAGTTTATTTGGGTACTTCAAGTTTTCGCATGTTAAAAATTTTTAGGAGTAACTTGATTTAAAAGAAAACAATTTGAATTTTAATTCCTGCATTCCTTTTATTAAAAACCAGACTTAGAATCACTTAAAAATTAAAAATTTATGATTCTCTGTGGAAGATGACCTAGGACTTACCTAGAAAACTACACCGCAAGCCTTAGCACTTGGGGGTTACTCTAGACACACTTTTTAGGAGCGGTTAGCAAGCTTGGTCGGCTAGGCAATTTAAGGACATTCCATTCGGCCAAACCACATTGAATACCATAGAAAGAGCATCCCACCAAGCAAGGAAGAAAAGAGAAAACAAAGAGAAAAATAAGAGAAAATGAAAAGGGAATGAAGAAAGGAAGAAAAAGAAAGAAGAACAAGAAGAAGAAGAAAGAGGAGAAGAAGAGGACAAAGATGAAAAACATCAAGGAAGATCAATTTAACTTAAAAGTTGTAAGTTGGTTTCTATTTTGTTTTAATTAATTTTAGCGAAGAGTTAGGGTAAATCTTGGAAAGGAGAAATTAAAAGAAAATGGTGTTCTTTTGGAATTTTTTGAGAATTAAATCAAGGAAAAAGGAAATTGAACAAAAGAGTTGAAATTGTCAAGTTGGGAAGCTTAGAAGCTATCATACTTCCTCCTCCATGTTCTTGGAGAATTTGGCTAATTATTGAGGTAGGGATACCCTACTCCACTTAATATATATATATGTATGTTATGGATGTTATATATAAGAATGAAATTAGAAAAATTAGGTGAAATTTGTGAATTAGAAAAAAATTTGCAAGATTGGTGTTAATCAGTACTTAAAATGGCTAAAACCCTAACCTAAGTGATGGCTGCATTTCTCAGGTTTTTGGCACTCAAAATCAGTGGTTTTATGGTCTAGAAACCCTAAATTTAAATTAAATTTGATCCTCTAATTTGTGCCTGAAGAATCATTTAAAAACTAGTCTTTTAGTGCCTTAAAACCCTAGGATTGCACTAAATTTCGTGGCATGTTTAGGGGCTGGAATTCTCAGGTTTTGAACACTGAAAATCAGAGTTTTTGTGACTTAGAAACCCTAAATTTCAACTAAACTTGGTTCCTTAATTAGTGGTAAAGTTTCCAT
>JAVXUM010143700.1:0-16582 GCA_035590655.1 Pouteria glomerata | reverse complement strand
GAGATAAATAGATCACATCCATATATGAGAATAAGGTATTCACCCGGATTTGTAGGTTGAATCAAGATCTTTAATTAAATAGTTAAAAACCCTAGTTTAATTTCTTGTTTTCGCTGAATTTAATTTATTTTGAATCTTTTACTTGCTTTCCATTAATTCAAGAATATTAGAGTTGTTTCTTGATTCTAGTTCTTTTATTTCCAGCTTAGTTAGTTTAAATTAATTGCACTTTAATTTATTGTTAGGTAGTTTTTAATCAAAAATCAAACTCTCCAAATCCAAACTTTTCTTGTTTTTATTGTTTCCAAAACGAGAACAGTAATTAGAGCAATTTGGAAACCCTAGGATTCATATTTAGTTCCCTGTGGAGACGATCCTGAATTCACCAGGTAAAACTACACCGTACACCCTTACACTTGGGGGTTATTTTCACTGCATATTTTCAAGGCGGTCAATTACCCTGGAGCGTCTATTCCATCCAAGCATAACAGAACCTCAGCATTACCTCCAGACTCCCTTGCCCCGAGCTTGATGGACCCGATTGTTCGCTTCCTAAAAAATGATGAACTGCCCAAAGACAAAAAGAAGGCGGCCAAGATAAGGGTCAAAACAACAAGATTCTGGTTATCTCCAGATCAGCAGCTTTATAAGAGGTCGTTCAGCGGCCCGTACTTGCTCTGCGTCCACCCTGATCAGACACAATCCGTCCTAAAAGAACTGCATGAAGGAAGCTGCGGTGCGCATGCTGGAGGGCGCTCAATGGCGGCACGAGCCATGTCACAGGGGTACTGGTGGCCCCAAATGCAGAAGGACACGACACGGTACTCCATGAAATGTGGTAGGTGCCACAAGTTTGCCCCTATCACACATCAGCCAACGCAAGACACGATTCTCCTAACCAGCCCCTGGCCCTTCGGGCAATGGAGGCTGGATATAGTGGGGCCATTGCCCATGGCTCCAAGGGGAAGGCGATGGCTCCTTGCTGCCACTGATTACCCCACAAAATGGATTGAAGCAGAACCATTAAGCACTATAAAAGATACTGATACCAGAAGGTTTGTATGGAAAAACATTGTGACCAGATTTGGCGTCCCTTGGAGCCTAATATCTGTAATGGGACTCAATTCGATAGCACGACATTCAGGAATTTTTGCTCGAATTTAGGCATCCGAAATTATTACTCCACCTCAGCCTATCCTCAAAGTAATGACCAAGCCGAAGCGTCCAAGAAAACGATACTGGACGGCATCAAAAAATGATTGGAAGAAGCTAAAGGCTGTTGGGTGGAGGAATTGCCCTCTGTTCTTTGGGCATATAGGACGACCCCACCCTGGTCAACGGGAGAGACTCCCTTCTCTTTGGCATATGGAACAAAAGTCGTCATCCCGCTAGAAATGGAAACACCAACAATCAGAACACTAGCCTTTTCTCTAGAAGGAAATGGCCTGGCACTTAGAAGAAATTTGGATCTGGTCAAAGAAAAGAGGGAGCTAGCACAGATACGGATGGCCTCTTATCAACAGTAGCTTAAAAAAGCTCAAAGTAAACACCTTCGGATAAGGACGTTTAGGGTTGGCGACCTGGTGCTAAGAAGGGTAACAACGGTAAGAAAAAAACCCAACAGAAGGGAAGCTCAGCCCCAATTGGGAAGGCTCGTACAGGGTTACAACTGTGCTCAGAAATGGTGCTTACTGCCTCGAAGATTTAGAAGGGAAGGAGATTCCACGACCTTGGAATGTGTCTAACCTTCGTATTTACTACCACTGAGAAATCATATGTACACCTTTTGTTATCAATGAAAATCGCCTTCAAAAGCCAACGATGTCCTCCGACTAAGATTTTGCTACTTGATTCGCTCAAGTTGACACCTGTCGCCCTTGGCAAAAGGCCAAGATAAGACCACCTGACCCGCTCAGGTCGGCACCTGTCATGCTTGGTGAAAGGCTAAGTAAAAACCACCTGACCCACTCAGGTCGGTAGCGACAATACTTGGCGCCGGGCCAAGATTTTGCTACCTGACCTGCTCAGGATGACACCTATCATGCTTGGTGAAAGGCCAAGTAAAAACCACCTAACCCGCTCAGGTCGGCAGCAACAACCCTTGGTGCCAGGCCAAGATTTTGCTACCTGACCTGCTCAGGTCGGCACCTGTCGCGCTTGGTGAAAAGCCAAGTAAAAACCACCTAACCCGCTCAGGTCGGCAGCAACAACCCTTGGTGCCAGGCTAAGATTTTGCTACTTGACCCATTCAGGTTGACATCTGTCGTGCTTGGTGAGAGGCCAAGTAAAGACCACCTGACCTGCTCAGGTCGGCAGCGAGAAATCTTGGCACAAAGCCAAGACATCACTACTAGCCAACTCTCGACACAAGACGACCCTTTGCTAAAGGCTAAGGCATAGCTCAGATCGGCATCAACAAAATTTTCTAGGCTATCATGTTTTCGTATTTTTGCAATCATACAAACTTATGTTTATGTGACAATGGCCTTTAGGATGGTTCAAATTCCAGAGTCATTTAAATTTGAGTTAGAGATCAATCAAACACATAAATAGATAAGTCTGAACGCGATTTGATTACTTAAACATATGTCCATTACAAAGGAAGAAGTAGGTACAGCACAAAAACATCATTGTGTAGAAAAAAAGAAACAAAATGAAAAAGACCAGGCATCGCCAATCCGATCAATTGCCGGTGTGCTCTGAGGTCTGATCATCCCCCTGGCCGGATAAGTCGATCAAGTTCTCAGCACTAGGATTACCCAAATTGAGGCTAGCATTCTTTAAAATGGAAGAAATGGTTTCCTCGTCCCCATCATCATCTCGGGGGAGAAATTTAGGGCCATCCTTCGGCCATGTGAAGGATTTGCAAAGCTCAAACTCCGACAGCTGCCCCATCTTCTTCAGCGCCTCGACCTAGCCATCGCGAAAGTACGTATTGGCCGTGATGAATACCTGCTTCTGATAGTCATCCCCAACTTCTTTGTATCTATCCGATTAAGCTTTCTTCTTCGCTTCCTCAAGAACCGCCTCGGCCCTCGCCGCCCTCCTTGTGGCCGCATCCAAACCTTTCTTCACCGAATCAAGGTCGGCTTCGAGTCGCTACACCTTGTCCGAGAGCTCTTCATTTTGAACACAGACCGATCTAACGTTATCCTCAGCCTTATCAGCTCGGACACGTTGAAACTCTTCGGATTTCTGCACTTGTTCAAAACGGCGGCTTGCATCATGGAAAAACTCCATGGCCTGTAAGAACGAACGAAATAAGAATAACAGGGAGAGAAAGGAATTGACAAAATATCCGAACTTACCAACAAAGAGTATTGGACGGACTGGAAGAACTAGACTTCGTCGTTCAGGTTCATTATTTCCTCCCGATCCTTCGGAAGGGTTGCAGCATTGGCAATAGACATCGCCACACCTTGGTCAGAAATGGCAGAGTCTTCCACCGTCATCGGCTGCTCTCCGATCAGTGGGTTGACAATGAACTCTCGCGGCTAATGACCCAAAGACGTTCCCTCGCCAGTAGCCGCTGGCTTGCTGCCACCTAAAGTAGAGTCAAAGGTAATAACACGCCTCCTTGACGGTGCTGGCAGTGGCGGAGGCGGAAAACCCTTCCTCTTCTTGCCAGTTTCTTTTGGACCCTTGGCACTGGGCCCCTTCTTCATGGCGGCGAGCAAATTTCTCGGCGGCATGGCATCCGAGGTAGGGGCAGAATAGCTACGGCCATGGATGGGAGTACGCTTACTGAAAAATCCTCAGAGTCAACGAGTTCGTTGATCCAGCTCTCTTTAACGTTGCACAGCAAAGCCGTATAACTCTGATGTACTGGTCGGTAGCCGAGCAAGAGTGGAGTGGTCCGAACTAGGCCCCTCAACGAACCTTGTCCTTCGTAAGAGAGGATTGTGTGCACTTCACCAAAGTTCACACCAAGCGGATTGATGAACCTTTTGTTAAAATTCTTATCTACAGAAAAGGAAGGAAGAAAGAAAACATCAGTCATCGACCGAACAATGCAAGATAAAATAAAAAAAGTATGTTCAGGCTAAGTGGTTACTACTTACTCCCCCTATTACATTTTGAACTCCTTGAAATCTGTCTTCCCCTAGCAACCACTGCCACTCCCCTCCGACCATGATATGGTCGTCCAGTAGATTCTTGCTCGAATCAGGAAGAGCGTGCACCAGATTATCTTGTGCTCCGCATTTTAAGTAATAGCGACCCCCCTTTGAAAGGGTAACCGAATAACAGTGCAATATTTCGTGGAGACCTACGTTGGTTCCTAAAACCCTGTTTAGCTCTATAACTCCCACCAGAATCCTATACCCGTTAGGGGCTAACTGATCGGGGCAAATTCCCAATATAGAAAGAAACGTCTGAACAAGCGGTCGGAGAGGGAGAGTGACCCTATACTCTTCTATGGCCACTAGGGACCACCTCGCCCATTCAGATCCCCTATTTTCCGCAAAATCGAAATCATCAGCCTCCGGCAAGGCCAACCTGACCGTGTCGGGGATTTGGTGTCTATCCCTAAAAGCTTGCACCCCTCCCCCGGCGGTTTCCTAAGAGCATTTAAGTACTTCCCTATTTGTCAAATGAAGGCAACAATAACACTAGAAGAAGGGGGTGGACACTCACATAAACGCGAACTGGCGGCAAAAACTTCGGTCGGACTGTGAACAGATTGATTCCAGAGAAGGGAGGAGAAAAAACTTGAAGAGCCTTGCAACGTAAAAAAAATTACCTCGGCATAGCAGGAAGGACATATATAGAAGGTATTTGAAATGACAGAAGGCGAAAAGATAGCGGGTGTCATTTATTGTCAATAAAACCCTTGACATACCCCGTACGGCACACACTTAGGGCCGGGGTAAAAAGGGCGGCAAGAGGCTAAGGTTGTCCTCTCTAATCAATGCACCCAACCGTCGCATTTCGTAATATGCGTGATCCGTCAAAACCCTATTCACACACGTGCTTGTACCCCTGATAATCCGATCACATCGACAAAGTTTGAACGCTCCCCCCTAAGCACTGAGTCACTCTGAGCCCTTACATGTGCGCCGAACATCGCCCACACATAATGGCTGGGGGGCAGTTGGAGATAATGGTCACACGAGGTATACACGTGGCATATGTGTAGGCAGGCCACCGTGTTTAGGTGGGTGTCTGAAAGAAAAGACAGTTGGTTGGTGGGAAAGCTGCTGCTGCTGGCCCCTCATTGGCTGGAGGGTACACTGCATCTGGGCCTACAGATATTCTGCTAACGTCGCCCCCCAACCACCAAGTTACCAGTTCAGCGCCGACCATGGCGTATTTACAGTTTCTATTATCTGGGCTGGAATCAATTTCCAATGAAGGGTGACACGTGCTGAAGGATGTATATATACTAGGAGAACGAACGAGGTAAGGACACGCAGAAAACTTCTCAATTGTATTCTTATTCAAACTCTCTCCATTTTAATCCCTTACAGAGAGTCTAACTTAAGCATCGGAAGGGCTTACAGCCGAATACAGCCCGATCGGCAGTTTAACTGCAGGAACAAAGAAGAAGACCTAAGCAAGTACGAGAGTAAAAGCCGACCACAGCATCTGACAACTTCCTTCTGATCGGATAGAGAGTTAATTTCCTGACTCTCCAACAATAATATTAAATAATTTATTCATTTCTTATAATATTAATCAAATTATTATAAATTAATTCATATTACAATTGTTATGATATTATTATAATTTAAATAATGTGATACTATAATTTAATACTACAATTTCATGTTGTAACATTATCTAATTTAATGTTATATATCAATATTGTAATATTAACTATTTTTTTTATAATTTGATATTATAATTTAACTAATATAATATTATAATTTAGTATTATTATAATTTGATATTACAATTTAACTATTATTGTTATTAATTTATTTATTTAATTTCAAGTCACTTCAAAATTTTAAGTTTGACTGTTTAATTAAAGCACTGATGAACGCTGTAACATTCAACTTTAAATATCCAAAAACAACAATAAATTTACGATTTTCTAACCATTCAACATTATCCAGAAACCCAACATATTCAACATTGAAAAAAAAAGTCTAATATTATTAAAAAATACATCCACAAAAAAACTAACAACATATTTTTTTATTCATTTTATGTATTTTTATATTATTTTATTTGCATTTTCTTTTATCAAAATATATTTTCTTTTATCAAAATATAATTAATTTTTTTAAATAAATGAATCACCTTGATGAAAAAATATAGCTCAGTCGGAGTTTGGCGCTGCTCGACCATTGGCGTCCATGAATGCAAGATTTATCCCAAACAGTATTGACAAAATGAAAGCATTCAATGCATAGCTTTATCCTCAAAATTCTGAATTTAAAAAGAAAAAGACATAAAGTTGGGAAAATGATAAAAATTACAGATTTTTTTAATATAAAATAGAATTTTTTTGTCAATAGAAATTGGTATAAATAATTTAATTTCTCATTTATTTTTCTTTTTTACTCATCAAAATGTACTCCCAATACATAAATAGCTCTCACCCTAAAAATAAAAGTTTCCATCTTAAATTTAGTTTTTTTTTTTTTTTTACCAAAATTAGCCTAATTAATCAAATATTAGAAAATTATAAAATCAAAATTTTCTCTCTATTTTCAAACCCACAAATTATTAAAAAATAATTTTGTTAACTAACAAAATTAAAATAATAAATTGATCCAACGAGTTCTTTCAGTACTCTCCACAGTGGTATCGTTTGTTTTCTGAGAAATTCTCCAACAACAATCAGTCCTGGTAAAGGCAAAAAACAGAAAAAAAAAATATGTAGGCAGTTGCTTTTTTTAAAATAATAGAAAAAACAGAAAAAATCAGCAAAATATATATTTAAGGGTCCTATCAGCAAAAAAGAAAGCTCTGCACGGATATTTAGGGGGCCTATTAGAAGTTGCCATAAAGCAGTCGCTAGTAAATCTTTTGCGACTGCCAAATGTAGTTGCCTGAGTTTTACTAACGTAAATAGTTCAGCCATGAATTATTAGCGACCAAAGCTCTGCGGTCGCCAAAAACGATCACAGAAGACTCATCAGCGATGACTTTAAGCAGTCGTCTGAGTTTTTTCACCGTGAACGTATCATTTTGTAATAGTGTCTCATCAAAGGATCTTTTAGTTACCGAAAAAGAATTTGATCAGAGCCCGATAGTATACAAAACAACAAGCAAACAAAATAAGGACCGACAAAACACTTTCAGTTAAAGCACACTTTCATGAGGCTTTGGGTACAATAGTAAAGACAAAAACCAGTAGAATCTATATGGGAATGGCTCTATCATTTTAGATCGCAGTGCCCAAAATTCAACCTTGAGGATAAGGTTCATTTTGGTGCAGTAGCTAGTTATGATGAGACTACAATCATAAGAGTTGTGAAGCAAAGGGCAAAGAAACACCATAAGAAGAACCATAAACCATTAAGTATGAAGATAGAATGAGAGATAATGAATACAGAGAGAGAAGAGGTCAGGAAGAACAACCTAAAAAATGATAAATACCAACCAGCACAAAGAATTGAAAAAACCAAATACCCTTAACTTAGCAGTTGATGCACTCACATGGGTAGCTCAGATTGATTGTGGCAATATCTAATCTCAACCATCCAATAGTCTCAACTCCAACGGTTATGATAAAAGTAGATGGTAGTGGTTATAGGTGAGCAATTAATACAAGTTAGTACACAGTTGGATATGGAAGATTTCAAAGGAAGAGTGATAGGTGTATGTAGAGCTAGGTGGATTAAATAAGAGAAATGGGTGGGAGAAAATGGGTTAAGATTGAACTAGGTGAAGAACCATAGGCTGCAGAGGTCCATTAAGACAAAGGGGGCTAAGAGGGTAGCTTGCACCAACTGGCCCACCTATTAGTTTAATTGTGCTATCATCACAGGGCCATTTCAGTTCAACTATCAGAATAGTAATTCTTTTAATTGGTTGTTAACTATAGTAGAGATTAACCATGGTTGAACGGTTAATTCTAGTTATAGTTCTATTACAATGTAGCTATATAAACTGATAATAAATCGGATAAAGACATGAATAGTATTCTTGAGAAAAAGCTTTCTCTGTGGAGGTTAGCAACCCCTCAAGCCTTTCCCTAGTTTATTACCATTTCCTTCTTTATTCACCACAGGGAGAAGGAAGAATAAGCTCCAAGGAAGCCCATTCCAAAAATTCTATAAGAGCCAAAGTCTATTTGCTAATCCTATAATTTACAATTGGCCGATTTAACATGTACTTGACTATATTGATTTTTGAAACTAAGTACATCGTAATAGGCAACATATAATTCCTTAGTTTTTGAGTAGAGAAATATAAGGCAAGACATAACTTCATAATCGACTGATATCTTTGTTCAACAGGACTCTTCTTTTGCCATTTTGATCATCTTGAACCATAAAGCCTACTTCATAGTCTCCGATGCAAAAATGTACAATCTTAACAGCTTTCTTTTCTTTAACGGCATAAGCAACGAGGGGTTTACCAAGAATTACTTAATTTGGTTGAAAGGTCATTGGTATTGTGACTCTCATTTGAATTTTTATTAGCCTTGATTTTTAGGAGTGGGAAAAAAAACTAGAATTTTTCTGGCAGAGTTAGAGACTAAACATCTGAGGAAATTAATTTTACTGATAAAGATTTGTAATTCATTTTTTTTTCTAGGTGGCCGAGCATTAATTATAGCTTTTACCATGCTTTTATCGACTTCGAAGGCCCTTTTATAAACTAAAAAGCCAATGAAATTACCAGTTGATACACCAAAACTGCACTTACATGGATTCATTTTCAATTTATATACTCTCATTCTCTGAAAAAGAATACTCTAACTGACTACGATGTTGGCCAAGTCCCTGGGATTTCACAACCACATCATTTATATAAACCTCTATGAAATGACCAATAAAAACATAAAAATCGCATTCATAGCCTTATGATAAGTGGCTTCTTTATTTTTGGGTCTAAACAGCATAACAACCCATTCATAGGTGCCTAAAGCACCTGGGCATCTATGTTTTAGAGACATTCTCCCTAGCAATGCGTGTTAGATTAGCATTTTCATCCATAAAATACAGAATTTCATAGCCAATCGATGAGTCGGCCAATATATTGGCCATAGGAATATGGTATTCATTTTTCAGTGATGCATTATTTAAATTCCTAAAGTCTATACATACCATAATTTTACTGTTTTTCTTAACAACCGGGACTATGTTGGCAAGTCAGTTGACATACCTAGCTATTGCAAAAGCGGGTGTTTTACCCACACAACCAGACATCCAAAATAATGCCACACAATAGCAAACAAAATACCAAACAGGAAATAATAACAGAAAATAAAGAAACTAATGCAAAGAAAAAAAGACACAAAATTTAACGAGGTTCGATAAATATTACTTACGTCCTCAGGTGCTGAAACCAATCCACTATCACCAAGCTTACAAAAACATACAAACGTTTGGATTCTCAAACCAAGCCAAAAGGCCTTAATTTATAAGGCTATTAGGTTGTGACTCCTAGTATCCTCTTTCGATGTGGGATAAATAATAATTTATAAGATCATTACATATTGTCTCAAATTGCCCACATTCGATGTGGGACTTGGAACCAAACCTAACAATCTCCACCTTTGTGACAAGGTCCTCATAATTAATGCCTCCAGCAAAATCTACAAACTTGCAAAATGTTGACCAAATTCAAACAATGTTTGAATTTGATCGAACTTACCGCCTTGGTCATCATATCACTAGGATTATCAGCAGTCCTAATCTTATGAAGTAGTATCTTTTGATCTTCCATTATTTCCCGCACAAAATGATACCTGACATCGATATGATTCGTCCATGCATGGTAGACTTAGTTTTTTGCCAAATAGATTACACTTTGGCTATCACAATACACAGTAACCTGTTTCTGAACAACCCCTAATTCTTCAAGCAATCCTTGTGGCCAAATTGCCTCCTTTGCTGCCTCTGTAACTGCCAGACACTTTGCTTCGATTATGGATAAAGTAATTGTAGACTGCAAAGTAGACCTCCAATTTATTGGTGCTTTAGCAAGAGTGAACGCATAACCAATAATTGATCGGCGTTTATCCAAATCTCCTATATAATCAAAATCAACATATCCAACCACACACTGACCAAGAGTATTGTCATGCTCAAATACCAAATCATTGTCTATAGTGCTCAAAAGATACCGTAGAATCCATTTTACAGCCTGCCAATATCCTTTTCCAGGACTAGGCACATACCTACTCATAATTCCAACGGCCTGTGAAATATCGGGTCTTGTGTACACCATAGCATACATCAAGCCACCAACTGCATTTGAATAAGGAAACCTTGACATAACTGCACGCTCCTCATTAGTGCTGGGAGATAAGACTGAACTCAACTTGAAGTGAGAAACAAGTGGTGTACTCACAGGTTTTGACTATTCTATCTTACCAAAACATTGTAGTACTTTTTTCAAATATTATTTTTAGGATAAACAAACATTGCTTCTCTTTCAATCTCTACTTATCTCCATACTGAGAATCTTCTTGGCTTCTCCCAAATCCTTCATTTCAAACTCTTGATTCAACTGAGCTTTCAAATTTTCAATCTCTTCTTGGCTTTTAGAAACTACCAACATATCATCTATGAACAAGAGTAAATAAATGAAAGACCCATCATGTAGCTTAAGAAAATAAATAAAATGATTAAATTTGCTTCAGGTGTAATTCAACCTTGTCATGAACCGATCAAATTGCTTGTACCATTGCCTCGGAGATTGCTTCAACCTGTACAATAATTTCTTCAACTTACAAATCTAATTTTCTTTCCTAGTAACCTTAAATCTGTAATACCTTGAACTTTTTAAGTGTATGTGCATGGAGTAATTAATGCGTTTTAAACCAAACTTGAAATCTAAGATAGGAAATCTCCCTAAAACTTAAATTTAGCTCAAAGAATGTGATATTTAAGCATCTTTAAACCCTAAGTTAAATTATGATAACATTTGTTTCAAATTTAGGGGCTTGAAAACCCTAATTGGCTAAGTTAAATTTAGTGAGTTGTTAAGTGAATTTTAATAATTTTAAGCTTCTAAATGCTAGGGTTTTGGCACAAGTTCAAAGGAATTAATGTATTCTAGAGGGTTAGAATGATAATTAGGATTTAAAGGATGAATTAAATGAGAAATGAGGGGGTAGTCAGCCAAGTGGAAGAAAAATCCCAAAATTTTAACTTTTTAGCCCTAATTTTGACCTAGGGACATAATGGTAATTATGTAAATTATTGAGGGGTAAAATGGTAATTTGATCTATGATGGAAGGAGTCAAAAATTTTCATGACCTTAGCCATGTAAGAAAAAGAAAAAGAAAGCAATAACATTTTGAAGTTCAAGGTGAATTAAGTTACCAATGGTTCGGAGTTTAGTTGTAATACCCCGGAAAATTTGAAATGAATATAAACTATGATTTTAAATTTATCTTGGAGATGATTATGTGACAAAGGGGTGATCTCAATCCTTAGATAATGTCCTAAATGTAATACTTTGAACTTTCTAAGTACAAAACTTGAAACTTTTGATGCGTTTTGAACTCAACTTGAACTCTAAGCTAAAGAACTTTCTTAGAACTTAAACTTAGCTTAAAGAAGACAATATTTAAGCATCATAAAACCCTAAAACAAATTTAGGAAACATTAATTCACATTTAGGGGTTTGGAAACCCTAATTGGTTAAATTGAGTTTAATGTGTTGTAAAGTGAATTTTGGTGATTTTTAACTTGAAAATGCTAGGGTTTTGGCTCTAATTTATGAAGATTAATGTATTCTAGAGGCTTAAAATGATAATTAGAATTTAATATATGAATTAGAGAGAAATTTGAAGGGCATTCGGCCAAGTGGAAGAAACTAGCCCAAATTGTTGACTTTTCCAACCAATTTTGACCTAAGGACTTAAAGTGGATTAATTTAATTATTGGGGGACAAAATGGTCATTTACCAAGGAGTGTTGACAAGTCAAAGGAGGTGGGAGATGGCCAATTCAGTTGGGAAAAGGCCATGGTGGCCGAATGGCCTTGAAAGGCCTAGGATGGTCCAAAGTGTTGTAGGTTGTTCCAATTAAGCATATGTTGATTAGTTGTCTACTTAGGTGTTAATTTAATTAATTAAGTGGGTCCCAAATGTTTGAATTAAGACTAAAGTTAGCTTAGGACTTAACTATTAATTTGGACCAAGGAAAGAAATGTGATTGGCCAAGGAAAGATGAGTTGAAGGTGGAGAAAAATTATAAAATCAATTTAGGGCAGCCTACAAGGACCATTCGGCCAAGGCCATTCTAAAACAAAAAACCAGTGAGAAAAATAGAAGGAAAGGCAGAAAAGAAAGGGAGAGGAAGAGGAAAAGGAAAGAGAAAAATAAAATAAGGAGAAGAGCAAGAGCAGAGCAAGAATTCAAAGGTTTAGAGCCTAAAGAAGACAAAGGTGAGCATGGTTAATTCTAATTTCCATTAGTGTTGAAGATTAAATTTGGAGGGTATGTTCAACATGAAATAATTTTGAAGTCCATATGTGTTTAGGGTTGTCTTGGTGAAGAAATTCCAAAAAATGAGCAAGAATTAGAGAAAGGGTTCTAGGAAACCCTAATTTAGAGCTAAGGAAATCATAAGTTTTTCTCTCTTCAATTTCTTTCAAATTCGGCCAGTCCTTGAGGTAGGGATACCCTACTCTACTTCTAATATATGTGTATATATGTTTGGAGGATGATATGTGTATTTGGTTTTGGAAAATTTGGAAGAAATGATGTAGAGATTGAAATCAAGCCAAACTAGCTATATGTTCATTAAAATAGTTAAAAACCTAAACTAATGAAGGGCTGTATATTTTTACTTTTGAGGACTGAAAAACAGAGGTTTTAAGGTTTGGAAAACCTAAAAATTTCATAAAATTAATCTCTTTAACTGTATGTAAAAAATTGTGCAAGTTGGTGCCTTTTTGGCACCCAAAAATCCTAAAAAGGGCACCATTTCGTGGGAATTGTTTGGGCTGTGAAACTCAGACTTTTGGGGCTGGAAAACAGAGTGTATGAAGCTTAAAACCTCTAGGTTCAACTGAAATTTAGTTTGGCAAAGTTTGGTTAAGTTTTGATATAAAAACACACCAATTTGGAAACCTAGAAATCAAGAAATGGAAGAAAAACCCAAGCTGTGTAGGTGCTGGAATTTCAGCACATGAGCAGTATTTTAAGCTTCAAATTTTGGTTAGGATGATGTATTAAAAGTGTGGAAAGAACCCCTAATTGTTGTGGCAAAAGTTGGCTAGGTTTCGGGTACCAAAGGTGACCATTTAGGAATTAAAAATGGAACCAAATTCAAGTGTACTTTTAAGTGATTCAAAATCTGAATCTTTATTGTTATTACCACCATAATGGAGTTGAAATGTTGATAAATGCATTGGTAGCATGTTTATTAATTGTTTAGTATGTTTATGGAATGAAATTGGAAGTTATGTGCATGTTGGATGGAAATTCTCTACCTAATTGATAAATGATCATATTATGTTTTCATGATATGGAATAAAATGTGGACTTAAAGAAAAAAAATAAAATTATTATTTGGTTGTTTGTCCGGGATTGGGTACGGTAAAATACATAGGGTCTTGAGATACCCTCGGGTTGAAAGTCCCGGAACCTGCGCAGAGTTTGGTTTTCATGCCAATGGGTTAGTTGCCCACAACATGTTTAGTGTACATTAGGCGTATTGTCGCCTTGGACTATGTCCTAAAGCACGTTTAGCCTATGTACTTTTATCCATTTACGGCGTATCGTCGCCCTGGGCGATAGCCCTAAAGCACGTTTAGTTTATGTGCCCATTCCCCTATGATTGTGTGTGAAATGGTGGTGAAATGGAATTTACAATTGTTGGAAATTTAGAAATAAACTTATACTTATATTGCTTAGAAAATGATTAAGGAGTTATTGGAAATATGATTGAATTAATTCAAATAGTCTGTATTTTTATTCCATACATTGCTCCATGTTTATTACCTCCATTGTTATAAATTTCCATATAGTATATGCTATACATGTGCATTTCATGCATATATTATATACATATTGTTGTAGAATAACGTGAGCACACGCCGTTCGTGCTCACATCCCTACAGATGTTGATGCAGGACCCACACAGGACGCCTAGAGTGACCCCACTGCAAGGTAGAAGAAAATGAATTATTATGGGCCAGTCTATATTTCATAATATGTATTTTTGGAAATTTATATGTATAAATGAGACAGTCTTAAATGTAAAATTTTAATGAATTATGATGTACTGTATAATTAAATTAGTTTTAAAATATTTGTGGATGCAATTTTCATTCTGTAAAATTTATATCTTAGTTAGGTGGACTTACAAATTTTAGTTGTGGGTTCTATTGCGTAACTGCTGTGTATGCTCTGATGCTGTGACCAATCATTCATAATTCGCATGTTTATCACTCACTCCTCGAGTCCTCGGATCTGGGGTGTGACAGTATCAGAGCAACACAACATCCACACAGTGGACCCACATAAATAATACAACTATAATTAGAATAATTTACATAAATCGGCCTCACGGCCATTACATTTCTGTATCACTACTAATGTAATATTCTATACAACTTTTCTTTACAAAATTTACATTATTGAAAATAAAAATACAGCTACATGAGAGATTTCTTCTTCAGACTCCAGCTAAGCTTCCTGAGTGGGTCTTACATGGCATCTATAGGGACGTGAGCATGGACGGCGTGTGCTCACGCTACTCCACAAATATATATATATATATGTGCACAGTAATATACAATTCAAATGCATAATACATCACAATATTAAAGAACTAATGAAACTTATGATATAACAAATATTCAATCATAAAGGTATTCAACTTATGTAAAATATTCAATCACCAAAGATTTATTTCCAACAAACATTGACATTCATAAATACATAAACACTACAGTATTTCCCTACTACCTCCCTGATTACTCCACCTCCCTTATACTGCCTATCATCATCAGGTCATGGGTATCAACCAATGTGCTTTAGGGTCGCTGCCCAGGGCGACGATACGCCAGGTGTACCAACGATCATGCTTTATGATCACAGTCCAAGGCGACGTTACACCATTAATATATATATACGGGGCTAAACATGTTGTAGGCTACTAACTCACTGGCATGAAAACCATAACCCTGCACAAGTTCCGGGGTTTTCAACCCGAGAGTATCTTAAGACCCTACTTATTTCTCCGTACCATTTCATCATTTCATATTCATTGCTCACCATTTCCATATGTCACGCCCCAGATTTGAGTACCCGAGAGGTGAGTGATAAACACACATAACATGATAAACTGGGTTAACAATATCAGAGCAACGCCACGGTCACGAAATGGACCCACAAAACCTCCCCTATTATCTAAAGGCCTAAATGTTTTAAAACCTAGACCTGTAACAAATAAACCTGCCCATAATATTCACGCTGCCTAACATTTATGCAGTGGATCCCAAACTAGTAACACTAACATCCACAAGACCATACATTCATACTAACTCTAGCTAATATAAGCTAATAGCCAAGAGCTTAAAGTGGAAATAAGGGCCTAAATTACATAAACGGGCTTTAAGGCCATTACATTCCCAAAAGTCAAAAATAATGTACCTCCTCTAATCAAAATAAATATACATCACACGGCCGTAGGGCCATTACAATCCCATAACCAACATACATTTACATTAACCAAATTTTTACATAAACTTTCCATTCCCCTTTCATCTGTACATCAATCAAAATACATAAACTAACTAAACTTTTGCTACGTGTCCTGCAAGTCTCCTAGCCGAACTCAAGGCTTGTCTAATCCCCCTATGTGGGTCCTGCAATGGCATCTGTGGGGACGTGAGCACTAACGGCGTGTGCTCACGACACTTCACAATCATATGTATATGCTGTATGCACAATGCTCACAATGGAAAACAATGAATAGGTAGAGCAACGGACATTTCAAGTATGCTAAAAGCAAATAACATAACCATGGAAAATGTAGAATTTACCAAATATCAATATCATGCAAGAGTTCAAGGTTTTCACTTTATACACTTCCATGTCATAACCAATTTCCATTTTACCACACTTTCACACATTCATCGGGGATTGGGTACAACTTAATCGTGCTTTAGGATCTCAGTCCAGGGCGACGATACGCCATAAGAATTACGGTTATATCACTTAATCATTCTTTAGGATCGCGGTCCAGGGCGACGATACGCCATAGTACACGAATCATTTCGTGGGCTACTAACCTACTGGTATGAACACCAACCCTGCGCAAGTTCTGGGACTTTTAACCTGAGGATATCTCAAGACAATCCCTATTTTCCGTATCCCACTACCCCCGGCCAAAAATTAACAAATTTTATCCTTTTATGACTCTTAAGTTCACCAATCATCACTTAACTCAACTAGCGCCATATACCACGCACTAGTTTACAATATTAACTTAAAA
>JAVXUM010143676.1:0-16585 GCA_035590655.1 Pouteria glomerata | reverse complement strand
ATATATTACTGTGGAGTAGCGTGAGCACACGCCGTCCGTGCTCACGTCCCTACAGGTGTCAATGCAGGACCCACGCAAGAAGGCCAAAGGTGACCTAAAGCAAAGATAGGAAAATGGTGCAGCAGCCCTAGAACGCTTGGCTAGTTTTTTTCTAATTTTATAATGTATATTGTTAAATTTTAGGTTGTAAGGAAATGTTATTCATTTTAGTTTTATTGGGAAATGTAAAGACCAAAAAGTCTAATAATGTAAATTTTAATCTAAACGATGACAGTCAGTTTGTATGGTTATTTATATAGTAGATCGTGGGTCCAACTGCGTGACCGTTGTGTTTGCTCTGATATTGTGCTTGGTTATTTATGTCTTGTGTGTTTTACACTCACTCCTCGGGTCCTCGGATTCGGGGCGTGACATGTTGCCTAACCTGTCAGCAGGTGAAAGCCGAGCACCAGAGACCGGCTAGGTTGTTACAGCAATTGCCCGTGGTACAGTGGAAGTGGGACCACGTGACCATAGACTTTGTAATGGGGTTGCCGAAAACTAGGAGACGGCATAATGTAATTTAGGTAATTGTGGACCGATTGACAAAGTCGACTCATTTTCTACCCGTGAGGAATAAGGATTCTATGGAGAAGCAGTGTCAGCTCTATGTTCAGGAGAGAATTCGGTTGCATGGGACACTATTAACGATTGTGTCAAACAGGGATCCAGTGTTCAAGGTTCAATTTTGGTAGAGTTTGCAGGAGGCATTAGGGACTCAATTATGTTTTAGTACGACATTTCATCCGCAGATAGATGGGCAATCTGAGCGAACGATTCAGATTTTGGAGGACATGTTGAGATCTTGTGTGCTGACGTTAGGAGGAAATTGGGAGAGCCATTTACCATTGGTGAAATTTGTATACAACAATAGTTATCAACCAAGTATTGGTATGACTCCATATGAAACTTTGTATGGATGTCCTTGCAAATCTCCGTTGTGCTGGGCGGAAGCCGTAGAACCTGTGACGGTTGGTCCTGACTTGGTGAGACAGGCATCTGAGAAGATTCAAGTCATCCGACAGAGGCTTTTGATGGCCCAGAGTAGACAGAAGAGTTATGCAGATAAACGGAGGCGGCCGTTAGAGTTTCAAGTCAGTGATTTTGTATTTTTACGAATTTCACCAAGGCAAGGTGTGGTACGTTTCGGGAAACGTGAAAAGCTTTCCCCATGATATATTGGACCCTTTGAGATTGTTGCTAGAATTGGTGAGGCAGCTTATCGGTTAGCGCTTCCTCCATAATTAGCTCGAGTTCATAATGTATTTTACGTTTCTATGCTCCGGAAGTATTTACCATACCTTTCTCATGTCGTCAGTTGGGAAGAATTAGATATTGAGAAGGACATGACGATAGAGAATGTACCAATTCGGATTGAGGACAAGCGTGAATAGGTTTTGCGTGGCAAGACCATCCCATTGGTTCGTGTGCTGTGGCAACACTGTGGAGTTAAGGAGTCCACATGGGAGCGTGAGTCGATTATGAGAGTGAGACACCCATCTTTGTTTGAGGATTGAAATGTATATTGTGAATTTCGAGGATGAAATTCTTACAAGGGTGGGAGTACGTAACACCTGGTATTTTAATTTGGCATATTTTGTATTATTTTGAGTAAATGAAATATTCAAATTGAGTATAAATGGATTATTTTATTTTTCCTAGGCTGAATTAGCTCAGAGTGATATTGGGTTGGACAAAGTGGGCCAAGGGCCCGAGCATCTTTTTCTTTATTTTCTTCCCCAGTTTCCTTTCTTTCCCTTCCATTTTCAGTCGAACGAACCAGAGAGAGAGAGGAGGAGGAAGAAAAGAGAGAAAGGAGAGAGAAAAGAGGAGAGAGTGTTTTGGGGCAAACAAATAGTCGATCCGAGGAGATCTCAATGCAGTGATCATCGTGGTGCGGTCTGTTTCGTGAGATTCGAATCGAGGTGGGAGAAATCTAAGCTTGAAGGTTGAAGAGCAAAATGGTTTTCTCCAGTTTTCTTCATTTTTCTTCAGATTCGAGGTAGGTAGGACTTAGATTCATGTTCTAGACGTCGTAAGGAGCATTTTAGTATATATATATATGCATGATTCGGCTAGATGTGAAGAAAGTTGTATATATACGTATATATATGTGTCTGTGTGTATATATATATGCATATATGTTGATGGATCTTGTATATTTTTTAGTTATTTCGTAAATAGAAGTTGTAGAATCATGATATATACATGTGTGAACATTTATATTTGAGTTTTGAGCGAGTTAAGGCTTGGATTAGATGAATTTGGAGTTGTTTCGAGGTTGGAACGAACTCAGAAATGGTTTCAGGTCTCAGTGGTCCAGACCAAAGGGTGGTCTGGACCGGCTAGGTGGGTGGTCCAGACTACCGTGAGCAATTTTATCCGGGTTAGTTTGCTTTATCCATGGATGCTTGTTTTGGACCCCAAACATGTTTATATGTATTTTATAAGCGTTAAATGAATTCCAAACCATTGAATGAGATATATGTGAATATGTTTTATATCGAGTTAATGTTTAATTCCGTGATTGAGCATATCATGTGCATTAGGATTTGAGGTGATTTCATCCGGTGGAGATGATGTGTACGGATTGGTCGAGAGTGCCATAGATGGTGACGTGCCGAGGCACGATTGTTATATATTTATTAACATTGAGAAAATGGATTGTGATGACACTAGATTATCCCCAAATTTTATAAACGTGGCTAGAGATTAGTTTTGTGGAGTTGGGACGTTAATATGGGTTTATGGATGTGATATTTTCCTGGACTATTATCGGTTGCCTGCCTGAGATAGGTGGATGCCTACCTGAGATAAGTGGATGCCTGATTAAATGTGTAACACAGTTTTTTAGCAGAAGGGTCAAGGGGTGTAACACGGTTCCCCTGAGTTATACCCTACTTGAGCAAAGCAGATACCTGACTAGAGGTATAACACGGATCTCTAGCAAAAGGGCTAGGGGGTATAACACGGTTCCCCTGAGTCTTACACCTATGAGGGTGTAACACGGCTCCCCACATCTGATATTTATATGAGATATATAAATATGTGTGTTTGTTGTCAGCGCTTAAAACGGTGTGTTTGGTGACCGGGCATGTCTTGGCTAATAGCCTTGTTAAGTGTCACCCGTCACAGGATAAGGTTGGGGTAGATGGAAGATAGAGAATGCATGGGCCATGGCATTTCATTATACCCATTACATGAGATTGCATGAGACTGCATAAATGGTTATTATATATATCTTGAGCAATAGATATAGATGTTATGAATGACGCTAATGTTTGATTTATTGTTAATGTATGAGATATATAATCTAGATAATGATTTAGGAACTACAGAAACCTGATTCCCGAGGTAAGATATGTAGGCAGCTTAGGCGTGAGTGGCCTAAGTCCGGTCTGTGCTGTGGATGGTAATAATTGGGTTTGTCCTCTTAAATTAGAATTTATTTATTGAGGTTATAATTATGTGACAAGAGTGAAGGCCTGATATGGTTGTTTGTTGTGGTTAGGTATATTTTGGTTAATGCCACCGGGGTGTAGCTACATTAATGTCTAGGATGAGGTTGTATTAATTTGATATGGGAATGAGGAACAGTTGTTAGTTGCTCTAATGAAAGTTATTTTGAATTGGTTTGACCTTAATACAGGTTTTAAATTATTTTAATTAATTCTTATATTTCCATACCGTCCCTCCCAGATAATTTATATTAGGGGCGTGACAACACCGGACGGTTTGGATTTAAAAAAAAAAGGTTGAATAATTTGTATTAATTAATTAACACAAGCTTGAGATTTAAAATATTAAAAAATTATGTTTTTCATATGAAACCATAAAATTAATTTTAAATTTATATGTTTAGACTGTAATACCAATTGTTAGCAATAAATTATTTAATTATATGTCAATTTTAGAATATTAACTTTATGAAAATATAAAATTAGACATGTGGTAGCTTACCGGTAATACTAATTGTTAGAAATAAATTATTCAATCGTAGGTAGAGTTTTTAACTTCATGAAAACATAAAATTAAATATGCAAAAACTTACCAGTTTACGATTGTGCTAACTTCCATGCTAGAAAAGTGGGGCTTGATCTTCTTCTCTGCTACAAACTCTGTGATGGTTATCAATAGAAAACTATGAGGGCTTTCGGAGTAACAGAAAGTGAGATAAAGTAAAATAAGTTGTAAGTTTGTAATTCGTGCAGTGAGATAAAAAGTAAAAAATTTTGAGATGTTTTCAGAAAATTTTTAATTTTTTCACCGTACCAAACTCACCCTATTTATCTGTATTGTGAAGAAAAGAGACCTATCTATTATATATATAGAAAAAAACCCTAATCTCATTGTACCATCATACAAAAGGCCTACAATGAGCTTAAAAATTGACCCATACTTAACCATCTAACCTTCTATTAGGTGCACATAGGTCTAACTGAATAAATCACAGCAAAATTGACCCTATAAAATAAGTTTCATATTTAACTTGATTTTAACCCGTTTTAATAAAAACAAAAATTAATTAATACATGCTCAATCTATAAAATTCTAATAGCTATCAGTTCCAAAACAGACGATGTTGTTTGTGTCTTACCATGCCTCGATATAGCAATGACTTTTAATTTATTAGTCACACCATAATGTTTTTACATAATGAGTCTTTATAGCATTTCATACATAAATTTAATTAAATTTAATAATTTTGTTTTTTAATTTTACACTTTTATATATAAACGTCATTAAATTAAACTTTATGTTCAATTTTGGATGGCCACTTGGAAGGGATTTCTTGCGGGAAGCTTTTTGCGCTATCTGCAATGGAATTCTTTGAGCTCGATTGCCTTAAATTTTCTCGTTCAAAACTAAATTGGGGAAAATGAGTCACACAAACCACACGAGGGTTGGACCCATAATTTATAATTAGTGAAAATAAAATTGTAATTTTATAGATGAATATGAATGAAAAGTAAAATAATAATAATAATAAAAATAATTGTTCAGCAATAAAAAATTGTGTTGAGCGTGCCCACCAAATCCATTAAAAACACGTAACAATGAGCCTACAAGACAATGCAAGTTAGAAGAATGGGCTAAAGAGGGTCCCCGACCAAAATCCTTCTGATGCTTAAGTTAGTGCAAGCTCTAACAAATAACCAGAAGAAAATAACAAGAGATTCGTGGACAATAGTGAGCTTACTTGAATTTATGAGTACTGTATTTATAGTATGGTGATTATCAATAAAATAATGTTAACCCCGCTTAGGGAAATCATTACTTTCCCATTTTGGCTACTTAACTCATGTGGCACATTTAATGCCCATCACATAACATTTAATGCAAATATGGTGAATATTAACTTTGGCCAAACTATTTGGGCATTATGTATGTCTTAACGTTACATCAGTCTGTTACTTATATGATAAAGAACTAACTCAACAAGGTCATTTGGTTGTAAACGAACTAGAGTATTACAGATGAACCAGATTTATTGTTTTATGTCCAATTCATTAGTGGGGCCCAACCTTCGTGGTCGATGAGGTATTATATTAGTTCTACTTCGACTCAGCGAGGCACGTTTGGGATAATGCCACGTGCCCTGGTATCTTTTTGTGCCAACATTTATGCCCCCACTCTAGTCGAGTAAATATTTGCCTAAGCAAAGTAATAAAGATAAAGATTTAGGTCATTCTTTGCAGTAAAATCTTTTCATATCTTATCGCTGCATTGACTTTTCACGCGTCGCTCCCTCGTTGGCTGGCTTTTTGGCTGTCCGCGCGCGAGGACATTCCTTAGTTCCTTAAAACCCTAAATGGTAGTCGCGTCAGCTACATTAAATACAAATGTAGCTGTTTTTCCTTCTTTTTTGCTTTTACCCTTTTTGTGTCGCACACATAAACATATATATTCTATCCAACCTCCATCACTAGAGCTTTTCTGAAATTCCAAAATCTTGTAATCCTTTTACAATTTCAAACTTCGCCTCATTCAATCTCCTTCAGCTTCTAACCTTGAATCCCTCCCTTTGATGAGTTCTCCTCGCCTTGCAATCTTTTACTTTTGCGCCACTATTTATCCACCATATCGGATAAAATGGGTAAACCTGCAGATGAAATGAAAGAAATAAGGGATCGAAAGGTTCAAAAAATAATTTAACATCCTAGGTAATGTAGAGATTAGATTAGCTAAGGAGATAGAACACGCGGTTGGCGTCTTCCCTTTCGTTGCTATAATAAAAGGAGGATTTAGGTTCCCTTTGTCCCGTTTCCTACGCCTAATCTTTAACAAAACAAATCTCTTCCTTAAAAGCGGGACATACAATTTCTACCGTATTGTTAATGAGGTTGAAGAAATAAACTGGAGATATGGATTCCCTATTTTAGAATGGGACCTATTGTATTACTATAACATCCAAGGAGTTAGAAAAAACGAGAACAACTAGCACTTAAAATCTCATCTAGAAGAGGCTCTTGTGCATATGGTTCCTAATAACATTAAGGGGCTTAAAGAAGAGCTTTGTGTCGTCACAGGGTAGTGGATGTACAACCTTAGAGAAGATCCCTTTCCTCTGATCACTGCAATTCGTTCGACCCGGAGTCCTGATGGTTTATTCAATGCTTTAATTCCTAACTCCTCTATAGACTCTATTCTAATCCTTGGAATCGTTTTGCAGACAATTGAGCCAAAAAAGTCTAGGCGAAGGGGAATTTTGCCAACCAAGTGCACATCGAGAAAGTTTTGAAGTTCCTCAGCCCCAGACACCCTTCCATTTGCGAGGTTGGCTCCAATTTTGTTCAACTTCGTACCTATATACAGATCATTTCTCTCACCTCCTCTAATCCTCTCAATCGGGGTCACTAGTGATACCCTCCACCACTGGTTTAACTGGAGCGAAGACAAAAAGTAGGATTACTATTACACTCATTACTGACTTGGAATCCGGCGCCAAGCTTCGCTATCCTAGTTAATCGCGTCTCTATTGCATTGCCTCTTGCTTTGTCAACATAAGTGACTTTTATTACCGAGAAACAAGAGTGGCAAGTCTCTAGTGGCTCACAAGATCTTGAGGAAATGGCTTCCTGGCAGGACATTAGGAAAGCAACTCTTGACAGAATCAAGAGAAAATGAAAAGAAGATGTTAAAAAGAAAGCCAAGGAGGAAGCTCAAGCGATAGTTATTGTCGAGCATGAAGAAATGACACAAGGAGTTGAGGGTCATGCTAGAGACTCAACCGAGCACGTAAAGACCGAAGAGGGTGAATAAACCTATATTCAGAAAAAGGCAAAGAATGAGAGGGGAGATAACAGGTGCCCTTCCCCAAGATCCATCATCTTCAAGCACGCTTGATGATTCTTCTCGAGGTGCTCATCCCCAAGAATCCACCTTAATTTTGGCCTAAGGAATCAAGCCGTTCTCGGCTTTTCTGCAAATGATTTTCCCCCATAATCCAGTAAGGGACTCTACACCCTTTATTCCCTGTGTTGAAATTCTAAGTTTTGAATTCCCTGAGGGGCGCTTCTTTACCATCGAAGATTCTGCCATACACCATCCTGAGGAATTTCTGAAAAGTGTCTTCACTCCGCGAGACCTCAGGGATGTAAGGAAGAACGGGGTAGAGGATCTGTTATCCAAAAAAAAAAGAAGAGGTAGAGGATCTGTACAAAACCATAATGAAAAACACGATCACTATAAGAAATTCTATTCAGTCTTTACATTCTTGTCTTCTATCGTGTAAACTTCTCTTACCAATTCCCCTTAATAGCTACAGTTTTGCCTTTATTCTCTTAAAGTCATCGATAGATGTCAGTCATTCCATTGAAAGGTTGACTCTATTGATGGGGAGATTCTGAACCTTGCCTCCAAGGTTAGGCATGCAGAGAAAGAGAAAAGAAATATTAAAAAGGACCTTGAGGATACAAGAGCTCAAATGAAAGAGATAGAAGCTTGACTCGCTGTGAATGAGGTAGAATTAGCTGAGAAATAGAATCTACTTAAGCCAGCCAAGGTCAAGCAAGAAAAGACATGTGCTGAGCTTACGCAGTCCCATTTGGAATTCTTCAACGTGGTTAGTGAGTCCACTAATTTAAAACAATAGCTGAAGGATAACTCAGAAACCTTAGAAGCAAAGGAGGCCATTATCAAAGCTTCTAAAGAAAAATTTTCCAAAGAATACAACGATTAGTATTTAGACTTCGTTAACTAGATGGAGGAGGTAATTAACGTGGACTTTCTAAGCGGCTGGGAGGCTACGATGCAAAAATTAGGCATCGATCCAGCTTCAGAGACATATAGAGATGTCCCTTTCCCTAATCCTGAAGGTAGTATTCCTCTGTTCAGTTTTGAAAGGGAAGAGGAAACCACTGAATGCAATGCTATTAGAAAGGAAGGTGCTGCCGAAGATGCAGAAGAATTGAGAACTGGTGACTTAAAAGCAGCCTCTTCTACCCAAGCCATTTCGATTTTTGAAGATTAGGAGACTCTATGGAGCATGATGGAATCTTCAAGACATCTATCTTCTAGACTTTAGGACTCTGAATACCCAAAGGAGTGAGACTCGAGATTTTCCTTTTAATCTTCTTGATTCCTCCCTTTCTGTTTGCTTATACTATCTATAATTAGAATAGTGTAGAACAATTTTTGAACTTTCAATGGAAATCTTTGTCTAATTTTGATATTTTCTTATTTATTTGCATTGTTATGTATAATCTCTTTATAGTAGTTGTTTTGACTTGCACACCAATCCTTATTTGGTATCAGCCAAATAGATGATTGAATCTCTTGTTCATAAAGTAGCTATGAAGGCTGGCGAGGATCTCATTGAGTATTTGGTCGATAAAGTAATTAATGATCCCGACCTTCTTTAGGAATAGTTTCCACTGAATCCGTCACCTTTTAGAGATGTAAACATTTTACATAATGGAATTTGAGCCTCATGACAAAATGTATCTTATTTTTGAGACAAAAATTTTAATTGTCGAGCATGATATATTTGTTCGATTTCCTTTAACCTTTACCCTTTCTACTTTTTATGGATTTTTTGATGTTAAATCTAATGTATTGCTAATCATTACCTTCAAATACTGTGAATTATCTTAATAATTTAACCAAACATCTGATTCATTATCCTAAATATAGAGACCCAAGTGGTCTGATGGAAGAATGTAACTTTTAAAATGAATCGAGCACAAGAAGTTAAGCTTTTTCTTCCATTTTATTCTTCCACATTAAACAAATGATATCCATATCCCTAATATATACTAGAGGCTCTACTTCAACCTACTTCGTGAAGTAATCTGTTCTGACCACAAACCACTTATGATTTCCAGAAGCCATCGGCTGTGGTCCCACAATATCTAACCCCATTGTGCAAATGGCCACGGGCTAGTCAACAGACTAAGCTCTCGAGCAAGCTGATATGAGACTAGAGAGAACTTGTGGCACTTTTTGCATTTTCTCACATAAGCATATGTATCTTTCCCCATCTTGGGCCACCAATAGTCTTGAGTTATAGCCCTATGGGCTAAGGACCTGCTCCCAGTGTGTGCTCTACAAACCCCTTCGTGCAGCTCATAAAGGAAGTCTTGAACTTTGTTTGGATGAACACAAAGAAGATAGGGGCTAGTGAAGGATCGTCTATACAACTTAAGATCAAGAGAAAGCCAGAACCTTGCTGCCATTATTTTCAATTTCCTTACCTCTACTTTGCTCTCGAGAAGGGTCCCATCCTTCAAATAACTGATTATCGGATCCATCCAAGAGGGATTGGCAGTAACACAACCAATTACTTCTCCGGTTGTTATGCTCAGCTTCTCCAAAACTTTTATAAAGATAGAATTGTTCAATTTCATGCTCAGAGATGTTACCAATGTTGTTAGAGCATCAACATGAGTGCTATAATCATAACTAACCAGTTCTACCTCAATAACATTAAAGTCTTTCATCTTTCATTTTGCCAGTTCCAAATACTCTGCCATTTTCTCATTTTTAGCCATATATTCTTCTTTTAACTAATTAGCCACCAGCTTGGAATCTGTCTTGATTGCTACGTTCCGTGCAAACAACTGCTGAGCTGTGTCCAATCCCACTAGTAAAGTTTCATACTCAGCTACGTTGTTAGTTACATTAAATCCCAACTTGGTGGCATATTCATTGACAACTCGCTCGGGGGTGATCAGTATAACCCTAACACCTAACCCTTTCTTGGATGAGGAACCATTTACTTCAATTTGCCAAGCCAATGGGGGCATCTTGCACCTCAGAATTGATATCTAAAGTCCAAACCTTAGGTTTTTGCTGGGGGGTCGATGAAGTAAACCCAGCCACGAAATCGGCCAACACTTGGGCCTTGATGGCAGTCCTCAGTACAAATTTAATATTGAACACACCCAACTCCATAAACCACTTGGCCAGCCTACCAGTGATGTTTGCCTTCTTTAATACCTGGTCTATAGGTTAGTCAGTGATTACCTGAATAGTATGACAGTGAAAGTAATAAGCTAGCTTTTACGATGCCACTATGAGTGCCATCACAAACTTCTTCAACAAGAGATACCTTATTTCTGCCCCCTATAGGGTTTAACTCATGTATTAAATAGGCTTCTGTATCTTCTCTTTCTCTCTCAGCAACACCGCACTTACTGCGTGATTAGACACTACTAGATAAAATTTTAGAACCTCTCTAAATGTTGGAGTTGACAAAATCGGGGTAGTAGTCAAGTACTCCTTCAATCTTTTCAGTGTGACAACAACTTCAACGTCTCAAATCATCTTATTTGCCCCTCTTAGGAGCTTGAAGAATGGTCAACACTTATCAAATGCTCAGCTTATGAACTTATTAAGTGCAACGACCATCCCAGTAAGCTTCTGCACCTTTTTTTTCGTGGTCGGGGTAGTCATGGTCTGAATTGCCTTGATCTGGATAAGATCAGCCTTAATTCCCCTTTTGGTGACCAGATGCCCCAAGAATTTGCCTGAGCTCACTCCAAATACACATTTCATAGCATTAAGTTTCAGGTCATACTGATTCAGGGTAGAAAAACATGTTGTAAGTCATCTAAATGGCCAGTTGGCTATTTGCTCTTCATAACCATATCATCTATGTACACCTCTATTCGCTGACCAAGATCCTTAGGGAATATCTTCGTAACTAGCCTCTGATACGTTGCCTTTGTATTTTGTAGACCAAAGGCATTATTTTGTAATAGTAAATTCATTTTGAAGTGATAAATGATATTTTCTCCTCATTAGGTCCGTACATAGGGGTCTGGTGGTATTCTCGGTAGACATCAAGAAATGACATCCTTGCACTCTCCGTATTAGAACCAACTAGCTGATCAATCTTCAGCAAGGGGGAAAAAATCTTTGGGAAAAGCTTTATTCAGGTTTGTATAATCCATATAGACCCTCTAATTGCCATTCTTCTTCTTAACTACCACCATGTTTACCAGCCATTTAAGGTATGAAACTTCCCCGATAGCTTCTGCTTCTAGCAGTCTGTTGACCTCTTCAATCACAGCCTCTAAGTACTGCAAGGCAGACTTTCGTGCTTTTTATAATACAAGCTTTACTTTAAGTTTCACATTTAATTTATGACACATCAGATCCAGGTGGATACCTGGCATTTCGTGGGGGTCTAGGAAAAATTGCTAACATTCTTCAATAGTAATTCTGATAACTCAAGTTTCTCCTCGGCGGATAAGTTAGATCTGATTAAAAAGTACCTGTCATTCTCAGAAAACCCAATGTAAATCTTCTACAGTTACTCTACGTCTTTTTGCTCTGGATCGCCATCAATATCGTCTATTTTCAGAGTCTCTGGGAGCATTTCAGTAAACTAGACTTGCTCAAGAAGAGGCTTTAACTTCAAAGCTACAGAAAAATATCTTCTCAAAATATCTTGATCACCTCTTATCTCTATCACCTCACCCTCATATGGAAATTTTAGTACCTAGTGGTATGTCGATGACACAGCCTTCAACATATGGATCCAAGACCTTCCCACGATTTCATTATATGAGGATGGCACGTCCATAACGATGAATTCAACATCACATTCAGCTATACCTACTCAGACACCAACTGTGACCTTGCCGATTGGCTAAACTGATATGGCATTGAATGGATTGGGGGGGCAGTCTATAGGGTCCAATTCTTTTTCGAACAACCACAATTTTTTAAACAAATTCAAAAACATTACTTCAGTGGAACTCCCGGCATCTACTAGTATTTGTCTTACCTCGGACTCATACATTCCTAAAGTCACCACTAGTGTGTCGTTATGTGGTTGCTTCACCCGTGATCATTTTTCTTCATACAAAGAAATACTCCGCACCTCATTCTACTTTTGTCTTCTACTCAAGGTTGCAACTATTTTCAAAACTTCTGGGTCTCGAGCATCTTGATGTTCATCTATTTTGGAATCCTCGGCCGTTCTTTGACAATGATTTTCCATGTGAATAATATAGATCATGGCTGGGTGCTAAACATCCTTTCTTTGCCTGCTACACCGTAAGGGTTATGTTATGTCCGTATCATTGCGCAGATCATCATCCCTCCTTCTGTTTGGATCTCCCTGAAATGTTCGAGGGTGGTCGTCCATTGCCTTAGCTTTAGTTTGATCTACAAACTCCTTCAAGTGAACCTCTTTCATTAGTTCTTTCAGAAGAAGATGTAAGGAGCGGCATTTCCAGTGTGATGCCCCCTATCTTAATGGTAGAAATAGTAATCCTTATGGGTCTCATTTCCTAGAAAATCTGGCAGCTTCCTTGGCCATTTGAAGTAGGGTTTATCTTTTATTTGGAGGAGGATTTTGTAAATTGACTCCTTGAATACTGTACTAATAGCCTTAAAGACAAGCTTCCCTCAATTACTCCCAATTCTCCCATTCGATTTATCTTTCTTTGGGCCAGATGGCTTCTATTCCTTTTAGTCTGCAGACTTTGTCTCATTTTCAACCTTAGCATATTTTTCAATCTGGCACATAAGGTCTGACATATTAGCGACCGACATTTTAGTTAGTGAAAGTGACAGCTTCTCCTTCTCGTGGCCCAATTTGAATAACGCTACTGCCAATTGCTCAGTGCACCTTTCGACTTAATTGTACAACTCTATGTACCTTCGTGAGCAGTCCCTAAGGCTCTCATTATTCTTTTTTTTTTTTTCATTGTAAGAAGCACGTCAGTTGTCTTTGGCTGTTTGGCGTTTGCCAAAAACTACATGACGAACTCCTCGACTAATTGTTTTTAATACCCAATGCTCCTCGGGGCAATCTATAAAACCATTGGAGGGTCGTCTCCCCCAAACTAGATGGAAATACAGGGCACATGAGCCTGTTGTCCCAACTCCAGAGGCTCATGGTCTGCATATAGTGGCGATAATGGGCCAAAGGGTCTGTCTTTCTATAATAAAGTTTGAATCTCAGGGTGACAAACTTCTTAGGTGATTCTGCTTTGTAAATGTCGTCTATGAAGGGCGAAGCTGAGATTTTACTCAGAGCTTTCCTGGACATCTTACTTTGCTCCATCACCCTCCATTCTGTAGAGTTTCTACTGGTTTTGGTTTATGGACCATTCTTTTCCTTATTTGCACTTCATCCTCCTCAGAGGAACTATCACTATCTCCTTGGTGCCTTTGCCATTCAAGTTTACTCCTCCTGATTGCATTCTGGTGCTTGAGTGGCCCAAATGATCTTTCCTTCTACCTTGATAGAGTCTTTGGATGCAGAACTTAAGCAGGATACATTCCCACAAGTCCTGCTCCAGAGGTAACCCCAGATTTACTGCCAGATTTTTTTTGCTTCTGAATTTCCTCCTGTTCTGTTTTAGTTATATCCCATATTTCATCATTATACAAAGAATCATAATTCACATCCGAATCGTTATATGGATCAGTTGGCCCATCAGCTATGACTTTTCCTTTCTCTTAGCTTAGCTTCAAGAGGATTTCTTATAATTTGGTCTATTTCACATCCGCCAAGGCCTAAAGTTTTTCTCTTTGTTTTGTCACCTCAAGATCCTCCATTCTTTGTTTTCTATCTAATTCTATCATTATAGTATGTAGAGCCAGCGTGTATCCTCCATGTTTGGATGGGGTAGTCTCATCTCCTACCCGTGGGGATTGCATAGGGATTGTATTTCCTTCTGAAGCCATGATTGACAGAAATCTACTGGAACGAATGTTGAAACCAATGAAACAATCATGGGGAATGAAAGAAAATTGGTTCCCACAGATGGCGCCAAATCTTCGGCAATAAAAAATTGTGCTGAGTGTGCCCACCAAATCCATGAAGAACGTGTAAGAATGAGCCTGTAAGACAATGCAAGTTAGAAAAATGGGCTGAGAAAAGTTCCCAAGCATAATCCCTCTGATGCTTAAGTCTGTGTAAGCTCTAACAAATAACCAGAAGAAAGTAATGAGAAATTCGTGGACAATAGTGAGCATACCTGAATTTATGACTAGGTATTGTATTTATAGTATGGTGAGTATCAATAAAATAATGTTAACTCGGCTTGGGGAAATCATTACTTTCTCGTTTTGGCTGCTCAACTTGTATGGCACATTTAATACTCATCACATAACATTTAATGCAAGTATGGCGAATATCGTCTTTGGTTAAACTATTTGGGCATTAGGTATGTCTTAACGTCACATCAGTCTGCCACTTATACGATGAAGAACTAACTCAACAAGATCATTTGGTTGTAAATGAACTAGAGTATTACGGATGAATCGGATTTATTGTTTTGTGTCCAACTCATTAGTAGGGCCCAACCTTCGTGGTCAGGGAAGCATTATATTAGTTCTATTTCTGCTTGGCAGGGCACGTTTGCGATAATGCCACATGCCTTAGTATTTTTTGTGCCAACAATAATAATTAGCACAAAATTAAAAACAAGGTAAAAATTGTAAATTTTTAAATAATTAAGAGAAAAAATAATATTATCTTACACTTCATTTAAAAACATTCCTATCTTAAAATTTATTTGATCTTAAAATAAAGAATTGATTTGATTTGAAAAATAAATTTTTTTTGGAACACATGCTTGAATTTAAGAATCGAATTAAATTGATTTAAGATTAATACCGAATTTGACCAAGTTAATAGGGAATAAAAAAATGTTAAATATGAAATATAAGGGTAAATTTATTCACTTACTTATATAAGGGTTGTTTGGACCGCAAAAAAGTACATTAAAAATATAAAAGTGATATGTGCTGAAATTTGATTAAAAGAATTGAAAAAAATAAATAATGTTTTGTAATTTTTGATAACTCTTGATATTGTTTTGTAATCCAAACAACCCATAACTTAAGAAAAGAATAAATTCTCATCAAATTTAATTATTTTAGGTTACATTTCAAATGATATAAAGATTTTAAAATTTAAGTTATGAAATTAAATTCAACTCATAAATGCAATTTTAAACCTATCAACACCTACCCCTCTTTAAATTCTTAGATCTCTTATGATAAAAATGTATTTTCCTTGGAATTGACATTGTACGCTTGATCCACTAAATTTGTGTATTTTTTTTTTTTAAATTCGATTTGAAGCTTAATTAATTTTTGGAATTGAGCCTAGGATTGAGCAAGCTAATTGGGGCTTCGCACAGAAAATTATAACATTTTTCTTTTCATTTGTTTTATATATGTACATATTATTTTATTCATATTTTTCTTATAAATAATTAACTTTTTATTTCAAAAGTTATAAACAAAATATTTATTTAAGTACTAATGTGGAAATATTCCCTGTATCCTAGGCAAAGTAACTCCAAGGAGAGAGTCTCGCTCGAGATCATTCCAATTAGGATATTCCCGATAGAGCCCTATTGAGTTATGCCATCCTTGAAGGAGTCAAGAGTTCCTAGAGTCACTCCGAGCAAACCAGGCTCGAGGGTAAGCCCATTCAGCCTACTAGTGATCGGTCCTCTGGACCAGAATGACCAACAGTAGAACTTATGTCATGAGCTACGCGATAATGATTCTACAATGCATCAAGAGATTTTTGCCTGCAAACTCACGATTAATGCTAGTTGTCCAATAATGGTTGAACTTCAATTATTACTCATTTACCCATTTAAATACATTACACAGAGAACATAAGTGATATAAAATCTATGTTTTCTGTAGAATTCCTTTCCATTACTCAGATTGGAGCACATATGGATCATTTTCTTTAAAGAAAGCAAATTGAGATCATTTAAAGGAACAAAGGAAGAAGACATTGAAAGCATCGCAGTATACTGCATACCCTACTCCTCTTTCTGGGATGATCAGTACGGGTGCGGTGGTCATCCTTCTCTTTATTTCTTGGAAAGCATGCTCACAGGCTTCACTCCATTCAAATTTAACCCCCTTCCTCGTTAATTTTGTAAGTAGAGCTGCCAGTCTAGAAAAGTCCAGGACAAACCTGCGGTAGTAACCAGCTAGTCCAAGGAAGCTCCGTATCTCAAATACTATCTTTGGTGGAGACCACTCTAACACTGCCTCAATCTTTGAGGGGTCTACTGCTACTCCCTCCTGAGACACCACATGCCCCAAAAAT